>MUZC01004501.1:251848-302435 GCA_002072015.1 Radix auricularia | reverse complement strand
GGGTAAACAATGTTAACAATTATTGGTAAATTATCCACTGACAGATTCGCTCTACCTTCAACCTTGACCTGCACCAAGCAGAAATCTGAGTTTCCAGATGAATCTGTCGCCACTATCTTGACTGTGTAGACTTCACCAACACTATTTCTATCTACAGTTAGTTGGCTTGGAGAGTAGGAGATGTTGACCTGCCTTGAGCTCTCAGCAAGGCTCACTATGAAGTCTGTCAGATTGATGGACCTAACATCAGTGCTGTTTTCAAGTGTAATAACAAATGATGGGACACATACTAAGGTTGGGGGGACTTCATCTGCAATGGAAAAAAAAATGAAAACAGTAATTAAACAGACATTTGGTAAATGAGTGTGAATTTTTTAAAATTAATTTTTTAGAAGCGGAGAAATTTTGATGGTGGTATTAATAATATTTGTCACTATCATCCTTTACCCATCCATTGAGCAATATTTTAATTTCAGAAAAAAAATATCAGTCTTTTTATGTTATGATAATGACCCATAAACTTTTAGCTTTAGCATTTACCTCTTATCTTTATGTCTATAGTACAGTTAGCAGCATTGCCAGCTGCATCAACAGCCTCATACACCACCGTCATGTCACTACTAACAATTTGTCTCATGGAGTGGTTGATTGGAGAGCGTGTTAAGCTTGTCACCTTAAGCCAGAAAAAAATTTAAACACTGCTATAAGTTTCTACATTGTAAGTACTGGATGTTTCTTGTGTTTGTTGAAGTTAGACTATTTTGTGCTAAAAATCCAAATCTCATCAATAGACTAGATAGAAATCAAGTAATAGGAAATGGTAGGCTCAGCAATGCCATTAATATTTTCTATTTTGAGAAGCTAAAGTACCATTATTTTTAGCGCATTTTCGAGAAGTCGAATGCGCTATTGCACCCGTTTTGTCCGTCCGTCCGTCTGTCATCACCCTAGATCTCAGCATCCATAAGTCCTAGACCCATGATGTATATATGTTTTTTGTATGTCCTGACCTGCCATTTGTGCATCAACACTCAGTTACTCGATCCGTTAAAAAACCCCGTTAAAACTACCAAAAAACATTGCGAATCGAGAGATAACACTGGCGCAGGCAACGGCCGCCATTGCCGGAAGTCTTAGTATTATCAAAAGTATTAGTTTTTTTTTGTTGTTGACGTCATTAGAATATGTGTAAAAGTTTAGAGAGTTTTACGTCATCATTTGTAGTGACTTCAATCAAGATCTTAGCGGCCCAGGGGGAGAAATTGAAAACTTTTTCGAAACAAGCTTCAACATTCAACTACTTTCACCAAGATTGGCAACTACGATCTATCAAACAACAATTGACGGAGTATTTGGGCGATTAGCTGATTACAATTTAGAATGTTTCATTTATGAGTCCTATTTCAGTGACCACAAACCACTTGTAGTTAGATTAAAGAGAAAATAAAAAAATTTAAAATGTAAAGAAATGACTTTTAAATAAAAAAAATTTCAGGTATATTCATTACACAAGAAAATTCATAAAAATATGTCTAAAATCTAAACACAATTACTGATAACTACATAATGCTGATATCTAACATAAGTACTGATACATAATACGAAAATGCGCTAACACGTCCTGAGTTCCAAAAGGGACCAGGCTTAACATGATTTTTTTAAAATTATATACTAAGCCTGGATCACAATATATATATTAGCCATTTTTCCCCAATTGCGTTTCAAACAACTGGAATGAATTTAAAGGAAAAAATTGATTCTCCCTTGCTGATTGAAGTGATTAAAAAATTATTTTTTTAAAAAATTAATATTTAATAAAAAAATATTTGAAAAGCCAAGGGAAAATTATCTTTTAAAAAGAAATAAAGAAAATTTTTACAAGAAAAAAGGAAATCAATTTAAGCTAAGACCCTTGTACCTTGTAGCTAAACAAGTGGGGAAAAAAAACTTACCAAGACATTGTCATTAGCTGTCGGGTCATTGGTGCCTGGTGCAGTTAACTTAGCCACAATGATCACTGGATTCCCACAGTCTGTGAATTTTGGGGGCTCCACATCTATACCATTCAATAGAAAGATGTTTGAATTAATAGGTTCCATCTAGTGGCAGACACAACATTTGAAAAATGAATAAAATAGACAAATTAAATTCAAAGTGACAAAATGATTCCCAGACATTTTTTCAGATTCCATTAAAATAAATAATAATAAATTACAAATTTAAGTTAGTTTATTATATAAAAAGTAAATTAAGTCCCGTTTTCACACCATGCTGGCCTATGAAAGAAAGTGAGGTAGAATTCACGTGTGTTTTAGCCACGGCAAACAAGGGGTTGTGTGGCTTGCACAATGACGGGCCAACTTTACTTTCCCCAACCAATGTCAGGTACCCATTTGAAGCTGGGTGAATTCAGGGACCTTGCCAGTACTGAGACTTGAAATTGTGACTCTCGGCAGTCTTCGTACGACAGCTGAGTATGCTACAGTGCACCCCATGGTAATTACGTACTTCATAATTATTAAACAGTAACAAATGGTATATGAAAATTTATGTTTTTAAATGCAGCAACTAAAAGGTAGGGCTACAAAAAATTTTAAAATGCTGTCTATTCTGGTTGAGTAATGAGTTAATTACATCAGAAACAAATAGGATATGACAGAGAAATAGATTAGAATTTGAGGTATGTGTTTAGAAACTCACCAACACATTCTGGTGCAGTGCCATTCCACTCAAGCCTTTTGAGAGAATCATTCCATTGGCACTCAAGTGGTCTTTTGTCTTGGAGCTCAAACCCAGACCTTTCACATCTGTAGTAGACCAAGCTGTATTCCTCATAGGAGGTGGCTACTTGAATGGCTCCTGGTTTTGTTCCTGGGTCAGTGCATGATGGGTCTGAGAAAAGATCCTGATATTTAAACTGGTGAAGATGTTAATGCTGGTAGCTGAATCATAGAGAAAACATGAGGCCCCTGAAGACAGACTGATAGAACATAACAAACTAATGAACACAACGGTTCCAGGAGCAGAGCATTAGAACATGCTAGTTCATAGATGTTTTGTAACACTCTCTCTTTCGTTTGTCACCTTTGTAAATGAATTTTATTATATATTATACATATATATATATATAAAATATATATACACTAGGGATTTTTGTCAAAAGTCCAAGTAACTTATCCTTGTTTGATAAATAAGAAATATTAAACTTCCTGAAATGTACACAAAGTATTATATAATTATAAATCCTCAAATCTCCTGTTTACATCGTTCCCTTTTGTGAAATAAAAAGATAAGCTAAAACAATGATGTCATACAATATTTCTTTACAAGAATCTTTAATTTATAATTATTCTGCACATCTCCAGATGCACACCTTGTAAAAATAAGCTCAAAAAATGATGTCATAGCGTTACACCCCCAGTGAGTGACTTGGGCTTTTAAATTATTTATACATGGAAATTAACCTACCTTTCAAGCAAAAATAAAAAACTAATCTAATTTTTTCTTATAAACTATGCCATCTAGTTTAACATATTTCTAATCAGTTATTTTCTTTTCTAAAGCTAAGAAATGTTAAATATGTTAAAAACTTTGATAATGTTTTCATCACTACTTAAGCCACCACCTACCCAAACATCTCAAATCACCAAAGTCCCAATATCCATCTGCCATGCACGTGACCACTGTGTTCTGGCCAAGTGAACTTTGACCCTCAAGCTTGAAAAAAGGCTCCCGGCAGTGGAAAGTAAACGTGGCCCCATAAACCGTTGAGCTCACAAAATAAGACTCTGAGCCAGGGAGCTGAGTTGGTGTGCCACAGTAAACAGCTGGGATAGAAACATTGAATGGGAATGTTGTAATGATCTGTACTAGGTAGGTGGGTTGGTGTGTCACAGTCAACAGCTGGGATAGAAACATTGAATGGGAATGTTGTAATGATCTGTACCAGGGAGCTGAGTTGGTGTGCCACAGTCAACAGCTGGGATAGAAACATTGAATGGGAATGTTGTAATGATCTGTACCAGGGAGCCTAGTTGGTGTGCCACAGTCAACAGCTGGGATAGAAACATTGAATGGGAATGTTGTAATGATCTGTACTAGGGGGTGGGTTGGTGTGTCACAGTCAACAGCTGGGATAGAAACATTGAATGGGAATGTTGTAATGATCTGTACCAGGGACCTGAGCTGGTGTGCCACAGTCAACAGCTGGGATAGAAACATTGAATGGGAATGTTGTAATGATCTGTACCAGGTAGGTGGGTTGGTGTGCCACAGTCAACAGCTGGGATAGAAACATTGAATGGGAATGTTGTAATGATCTGTACCAGGGAGGTGGGTTGGTGTGCCACAGTCAACACCTGGGATAGAAACATTGAATGGGAATGTTGTAATGATCTGTATCAGGGAGCTGAGTTGGTGTGCCACAGTCAACAGCTGGGATAGAAACATTGAATGGGAATGTTGTAATGATCTGTACCAGGGAGGTGGGTTGGTGTGCCACAGTCAACAGCTGGGATAGAAACATTGAATGGGAATGTTGTAATGATCTGCACCAGGGAGGTGGGTTGGTGTGCCACAGTCAACAGCTGGGATAGAAACATTGAATGGGAATGTTGTAATGATCTGTACCAGGGAGCTAAAGAAACATTGAATGGGAATGTTGTAATGATCTGTACCAGGGAGGTGAGTTGGTGTGCCACAGTCAACCTCTGGGATAGAAACATTGAATGGGAATGTTGTAATGATCTGTACCAGGGAACTAAAGAAACATTGAATTGGAATGTTGTAATGATCTGTACCAGGGACCTGAGCTGGTGTGCCACAGTCAACAGCTGAGATGGAAACATTTAATGGGAATGTTGTGATTTTAACATGGAGATACAAGACGAAGATAATCTGATACAACCCTTAGATAGACACAGGGATAAAAACAATTTTCTTATTTCCTATGCAAGAACAGCCATATACAAATTCTCATTTTTCATGTCTGGATATCGGGCACAGATTGTATTGCCTGATCAAACTAGGAAAACCAATTTGCTTTCAACATTTAAAACTCTAAAAAATTGCAAAACTAAACATAAACCATGCATAAACAAAGGGTGCATTAATCTTCTGTATACGTATTAGGAGCATCTATAATAGGTAAGGTAAGACAAAAGATAACATTAACAGCTGATCTTGGTGTATGAATGTTTTTAGATAACATTGACGCCAAAGGAACTGATTAAAGCGTATTTCAGTATATACCTATACAAAGTTTTCACACAGATGTAGTTTCTTAACATTGTTTAAAATATGGGTTCACTTAAAAAATATAAATTGTTAAAAAAAAAATAGCTTATTCAAATGTACCCACCAGTTAATAAAGATAATTGTGCATACATAATTCAAAAAATTAATTTTGAATCTTGTCCCAAGCGTCCTAACAATTGTATCTGGACCGCTTGCTCCAAGATTCATAAAATTCCTAGTACACAGGAAATAACAACAGGAAATAACAACACTGCTAACAGAAACAAACTTTAATAGCATACCGCCTTGCCGCAACAACTCTACACAAAAACTCTCTAAACTTCTACACTCATTTTAATGACGTCAACAAAAACAATTAGTTTTGCACTATTTCACACCGACTAATAACTTCAATAACACTAACATGACCACCAAACACACCACCGTGTGGAAGTCACAAGTTTCAAAGGAAAATTGGTAATCCGTGACAAATTTAAGCATTTTCTCGGTTATCTGAAAAGGTTTTAATTTGAAGGCACATGCCAATTATCTTATCTTATCTATCTTATATATTACAGACGCTCCTTTTGAACAGAAAATTATTGTGTCCTACGTATATCTATGGTTTGTGTTTAGTCCTGTATTTTTATTAGAGTATTAAATGATGATAAAGTGTTGGCTTTTCTGGTTTCCTCAGGCAACCCATTCCACGTCCTGATACCGTACAGAAAGAAAGAAAACTTGTATGTGGGCCTTACCCAGTGGACATGTCAATTCTGTGACATCTGCCTGGTAAGTGTTACTCTTGCTGTCATAGACACATCTGGATGTTAGATTAATTGATCCCAGCCCTGGCACTGTACAAGAGGCACTGAAGTATTCCAGGTAAGCCACACCGGATGTGGGGTTTGTGGTGGAAGTTGTGGATTTTGGTGGATCACAGTGAGCAGCTAAGGAAATGTAAGTTAACTTAAATTTAAATTATCAAAATTTAAAAAAAAAAGCCTTTTTACAAGCCTTGTAAAATCAAATGGGATTTTTTAAAAACTAAATTGATATTCATTTCAATCATAACTACCAAAAAAAAAAACAAAAACAAAAAAAACTTTGAGAAGTAATGTAATTATAGCTTTTTTTTTTATCTAAGTTGGTTGTAGAAATATTTCATAAAATTTTAACACAGTCAATTTTTTTTATCAAACATTATATTAAAGTATTACAGGAAAGAGAAAGTAAAATTTTAATACTAAATTAAAGAGGAACACTTATTTTTTTTAACAAAAAGAAAAAAAAAAGGTTTAATTGAACTTATTGTGAAAAATATCAATATACATTTGTGAATCATACACACTACATTTACATACATCCTCATTATTATTGCTGTGTTTCAGAAAGATAATAAAAATATTCCCAATAACAAAAATGTCAATGATCTTCAGATCTCCAGCTTACCTCTACAGGTTGGTGGCTCTCTGTCCCACTGGCCTGCTCCCAGACACGTCAGTACTGAAGGTCCAGCAGGCTCAAAGCCAAGGTTACACAGACAGAGCAATGATTCCCCCACTGAGTATCTTGGCTTGTCAATCAGACAACTGCCATTGTTGATGGCGATAGGGAGGCTTGGGCAGAAAATTTCAGCTGTTTGGATAAGAATAAATACTTTTAAATGTGTCACTATCTTCTTTCTTCTATGTAATTTAACATTCATTGTAAATAACCCTTTTTTCTAAGCTACATCCTTAGCATTATAGTCAAAATTATGTTTTTTAAAAGAAAGTGAGTTGAGAATTTAAGGAAATTTAAATAATGAAGTGTGTATTTCCAAATTGTTATTTGTGAATTGAAGCTCAAGGAAAGATAATGACGGAATGGTTAATTCTTTTATAAATTCAGGTGAATTGACATTTTGATTCCTCAAAAACTTGACCCAAATCATAAAATAAAATAAAACGATAACTTACAAGGCTCTAGACACGTATGATTTATATAGTATTTATTCCAGTGTTTAAGTCCAGTCTCTGATGGGGGATTGAAGACACCAAGTTGTCCATTCTGTTGGAAGAGTGTAGCATTTAAGAATGGACATGAGCAGAAGTAGCTTCCCGCTGTATTTGTACAGACCTGTTCACACTGACCATTGTTGGTGTTGCATTCATTGATGTCTGGGAGAAAGAAAAAGTAATCAAGGTAAAAAAAAAAGTTAAAATAGATGGGCATTTAAGTCTAAAGCTTTCATGTGCTGTTTTCAAATCATTCAAGAAGTATCATAAAATACAGAACCACCACAGAATGAATGAGAAACCACTTCACAGTCTTATCTTATATTATAAATTATCTGCTTCAGACAATCCTTCTATACAGAAGATTGTTGTGTCCAATGCTTATCTATGGTTTGACGTGGTGGTCGAGAGGTAGCGCTCTCGACTGTCAACCCGATGGTCACGGGTTCGAATCCACACGAAGGTGAGGATTTGTTCTCGCGGCCTGAGGAGTCCCCGAGTCACCCAGCTCCGAATGGGTACCTAACTAGACAATAGTTAGGCGGCTGGGGTAATGCGTGGAACCCCTATAGCCGTGGCCTGTGACCGCTGCATCACTTGCCAACAGATCATCTCTCATGGTCTGTGGACGCAATTATCTTCTGCATAGAAGGAGCGTCTGTATATATCTAAGATCTAAGATATGGTTTATGTGTAGTCTTTCAATTTTATTAGAGTGTTCCCCCTGGTTTGATCAGGCAACCCATTCCACGTCTGAATTCCTGACGGGAAGGACGCAATTTGTATGTTTGTTATTGCATATTGAATAAAAAGTGTGTATTTATCCCCATGTCTATCTGGGGGTTGCATTAGATTATCTTTGTATTGTTTTTCCAAGTAAGAATCAACAGCCTTATTTATTATTAATACTTTGCTCTTTGTTCTTCTACCATCCAGTGTTTCAAGGTTTAATGATTTAACTAATGTCTAAGTCTAAGAAATGCTATAAAAATCACTACATCTAAGACCGTGGTCTAAAGACCACAGACAGTGACCATCTATTTAAATCAACCGAGTGAACAAATGAGATATTAATTTTATCTCACCTTCACAACCTCTCCCATCAGAGGCTAGCTGGTAGCCTACACTACAGGAACATTTGAAGCTACCAATGCTATCTGTGCATGATTGGCTACATCCAGATACACCAGAGCTACACTCATCTATATCTGTACAACATCAAATATTGGGGAGATTAGTTATAACAAATGTTGACATGATCACAAGCTTTAACATCCATTGTTTTCTTTTTACACTAGAAAGGCTTCACCCCCATGTTATTTTATATTTAAACCCCAAAACTACTTTATAATAATGTGTATACCCTAGGGCTGTTAGCAATTAATTTAAATTTAATTGTTAACTTATCAAAAATTAAACGATTAATTAATCATTAATTTCAATTAAAGCATAAAATTGAAATTTATGGTGTCATAAGTAACATTTATTAAATGTACTTGTCAAAAATCAAAATAACCCTGGAATGTCTTCTTTATATGACATCTTTTAACCAACGATACAAACAGACAAATGTATTGACATTATTTGGTTGAAGTGATGAGTGGGTCTTATTGACAATATTACCAGCCGAGCTGAATAATCGTTCACATAGCTTTAGATTGTCTCAGCTGAAGTTTCAGATACTGTAGTGGATGTTTAGTTTGCAAGTGATATGTAAGTGAAGTGTTAGAACCATTGTAGTATCAAAGCGCAGCTAATTTTGTAAAATATTGCACTAAAATGGAAATTGTTTGGCTTTGCACACGCGTTTTTTTAAAACTTTGCACACAGACCAACGAAGTTTAGACTCTGAGCCAACATTGCATGGTTTCTCTCAATGGACACATAACTTTTAGCAAGATTTTGATTAGTCATGTCAGTCAATAGTTTAGAACAAAAATGTTCGTATAATCGTCCAGAAATTATTTTATTTTTATCGGCCAAATAATTTAACTTTTTGACTTCCAGTACATTTATAAGTGGTGGGTCGATAAATCATTAAAAAATTTAAATCGTTAAAATTTTTTAAAGATTAATCAAGAAATTAATCGTTTCCTTCCGCAGCCCTCGTTGACCCCTCTATTTTAATATCTTTTTCAAGCAGATTTTCATAAAATGTTGTTCTGCATCGAAAGAGTTTAAACAGGATTCAGTAACCAAACAAATGACTGATGATTTACTGAATGTCGAGCCCTGATGTAAGACTTACTCTCACAACTTGGTAATTGGTCTGTGATCCCACATAAAATTGTACTGGAGCCATTCAACTGAAAACCAGGATGGCAGCTGAAGGTAATGGGATCTCCTTGACTGATGTTAGATGATGGAGAGGCAGTAGCATGGTCAACAAATGGCGGGCCACACCTGATTCCTGTAACAATAAATTAGCCTTGATAAACTTTTACATTAATTAGTGTTCATACTTAGACTTACTGAAACTTTTAATCTTATCTTATCTTATCTGTTACAGACGCTGCTTCTGTACAGAAGATTATTGCGTCCTACGTTTATTTATGGTTTGTGTTTAGTCCTGTACTCTTATTAGAGTTTTAAATGATGATAAAGTGTTGGCTTTCCTGGTTTCTTCAGGCAGCCCATTCCACGCCCGAATACCGGACGGGAAGAAAGAAAACTTGTATGTGTTTGTTCTTGCATACGGAATAAGAAAGGTGTTTTTATCTTTATGTCTATCTGAGGGTTGTATTAAGTTATCTTTGTGTTGTATTTCTAAATTAGAATTAATTGCTTTATGTATAATTACTAATTTACTCTTGGTTCTTCTATCATCTAGTGTTGCAAGGTTTAATGATTTAACTAATGGTGTTTATCTTGTCAGTTTTGATTATTCTCCAATAATGAATCTGGCAGCTCTTTTTTGAATTTGTTCTAGCTTATCAATATTTTCTTTGGTAGATAAGTCCCATACAGAAGATGCATATTCTAGTATAGGTCTCACCAGGGTGAGGTAGTTTTATATCTTTATTACATCACAAATAAAACTAACATGATGTAGAGTAACATATTATTTGAAATGTTATAAAGAGAAAAATTGTTCATGCGCAGATATCTAACTGATGCCGTGCAGCAGTTTAGAATTACCACGTAGAAAATTTTGTAAAATAATGTACCAAAAAATAGATTGTGTGCAACTTTGGGCATGGGTTTTATCACTTTGCACACATACCACAGAACCTTAGAAGGAACATTGCACAGAACCTTAGAGGGAACATTGCACAGAACCTTAGAGGGAACATTGCACAGAACCTTAGGGGGAACATTGCACAGAACCTTAGAGGGAACATTGCACAGAAACTTAGAGGGAACATTGCACAGAACCTTATATGGAACATTGCACAGAACCTTAGAGGGAACATTGCGCAGAACCTTAGAGGGAACATTGGTAACATCATAGAAGAGTTGTTTTTTTTCAAATAAAAAAAAATAATAAAAAAAGGAAAAGTTATATTTTCCTTACAAGGGTCTGCTGTGACCTGGAAAATCTTTATTCTTAGTTTTGACATTTTGATTGATTTTATGATATCCTAAGAATGTGAGTGAACCTCATTTTTTAAAATCTTTAGATCAATTTAAACTTAATATTGTTGTGTATATTTCTGTCAAAGAACAACCAAAAACACTTATGATGTGCCCTTGACTCACTTTGACATGAGGGTGGAGGAGAAGACCAGTTGCCATGAGAACAGATTAGTGTCTCTGGACCGACCACCTCATATCCAGGCAGGGAGCAGTCAAAACGGACAACTGAACCATGATCTGTGCCGTTGCCAGTCAGTAATGTCAAATTGCTGTAATCAGATGCTACCTGGGTGGGGCAGACTTGGGCAGCTGAAAGTTGTTTTAAAACAAGATTTTAAAATATTAGATCTACAATTGCACATTTAGATTTTTACAATAGCAAAAATCCATTGCTTTGTGATTCCTCATTGGATTTGAGATATTTTTTTTAGTTAATCTAACAGTTAAGACATGGAGTTATAAATAATAAGCAACTGAAAACTTATAGAGTTGGAGCTAATAGCTTTCAAGCTAAACCAAACTAATGGGAAAAAATGGTTCAGTTATATTGAGGTGGGGGGGGGGGGAATTTTAAAAAAAATTATGTTAGAATTATGTTACTCTGTATTCACAAAATATCTCTTATCTGCACATAACTGATGAGATTTGTTATATTGATGTCTTGTGAATGATACGCAATATAGGACCAACAGAAAATACAAGCTAAATTGATGAACCCATATATCAAGGGGAATTTACTTACAAAGACACAACGGTAGCGGAGACCACTCTCCAGACTTAATGCATTTACTTGATCCATCCTCCGAGTTGGGTTTGAAGCCTGTGGAACACCTGAAAACCAACTTGTCACCAGAAAGAAGACCACTTATATTAGTGACGTATCCATTCACAATGGAGGGTATTCTGCCACACAGCACTCCTACAGTAAAAAAAAAATAAATAAAATTATGAAAATCATGCCAAGAAGGTTTAATTAAATTGTTTTTTTTTAAATGCGTAACAGGCTCCTCTATACAAAAGATAATTTCATCTTATATTAGTTTTATTGTAAACGGCAGATCATGCGGGACTGTTTGGCAGAATGGGTTGCCTTAATAAATCAGGAAAACCAAAATCCTATCAACATTGAAAACTCTAATTGCCTAGGAGGCAATAATATTCTGTATAGAAGGAGTGTCTGTAGTAGATAAGATAAGATTGTATTGCACAATGCCCTGCCGGCTTTATTTCCTCCCACTAATGTCTTTATCTTTTATCTTAGATATACAGACGCTCCTTCTATGCAGAAGATAATTGCGTCCACAGACCATGAGAGATGATCTGTTGGCAAGTGATGCAGCGGTCACAGGCCACGGCTATAGGGGTTCCACGCATTACCCCAGCCACCTAACTATTGTCTAGTTAGGTACCCATTCAGAGCTGGGTGACTCTGGGACTCCTCAGGCCCCGGGAACGAATTCTCGCCTTCGCGTGGATTCGAACTCATGACCATCGGTATGACAGTCGAGCACGCTACCTCTCGACCACCACGTCCCAATGTCTGTTCCAATTAGAGCTGGATAGACTCAAGGGTTTACATTCAATCTATTAACTGTCTTGAATTCCAAATAAAGAAAAAGTTGCCATTGAAAAGCTGTAGTAAAAAAACGTCTATCAGTTATTTTATGTGAAGTTTTTAATAAGCAAAATGATCCAATACTTTTTTTCATACTTCATGAAATGTAAGGGAATAATTCACATTATTCTAAAACTTACTTTTGCATTCAGGTATTTCTTTATCCCAGAGTCCATTTCTCTGACAGGTGACATTAACTGACTCCTGACCAACATACGGAGAGTTGAACACAAGGTCGTCCTGGCATTGAATAATTCTAGTATCACCAAGGAATACAGGCATGCTGGAACTCCACATGATAGAATTGGCATCAATGGCCAAACAACCTGGAGGATTTTTTAAAATGTGTAATGTTAAGTTGTATTAGAGTTTTTTTTAAATCAGTTTTTTAAAAATGCAAATCGCAAACCTGAATGTAATTTAAAATGACATTTATAATTACTCATGTGCTGTGTATTTCAATTATCTTACTTCCTTGAGCAATGTAATTAAATTTCAATAAATTTTATGATTCATAAGCTTATATTAAAAAGGATCAATAAAAATTGTTATTGCACATCAACTAGTTCAGTTGGCTAAGTACTACAAACAGAAAAAGGTTTAATATTTAGTTTTAATTGCCTATTAATGCTTTGTCACACTTCAGTTAGTTTTAAACTGATTGGTCACAGAGCTCAACTTTTTCCATCAATACTGACAGTGAGTTTGGATTAAAAAATTTTTTTTAGAGCAATGTTGATTTATTACCTCCAATTAATGCTGCCTTAATGCCTTTATTTCTGCCAGTGGCCCCAGTTTTCATCACAAGTTTGATCATTCCGTCTTGTGAATAGACAGCAGATGAAGTTCCATGTCCTGTGAATCCCTGGCCAGTGTGCACCTGTAAGTCTGAGTCCTTGTAGACCTGCCGTGGACATCTGACACATTAATGACCAAAACCAAAGAACTTGTACAAATATGGGAGAGCAGGTCTTTAAATCTAAATGATTCTAGCTTTATTTTTTTTTTATTCAAAGCTCTATCAAATTAAAACATTTTAAAGCCAATTCTACTGAAAAATCTCATGGTCTGTATAACTATCATCAACTAAGAAATTTGTAAACATAAAGACAAAAGAAAAATAAATTCTCACTAAATAGTTGAAAAAATATAGTGCAAAAAAAAAAAAAAAGAAAAGAGTGAAACTAATAACTTATGAAAAACCCACACTCAACATTAAGACAAAATACATCAAATGACCTCAACAAAATCTTTGTCAGCCTCAAGATGAAATTCTTCAAAAGTGAGTGTGAGTGTTCTCCCTTGTTCTGTACTGAAGCTCCACTCACAGTTCATGACATTGGGGTAGGCACCAGAACTAAACCCTGGTGATTCTAACTCATACTTTTGGTTGACAGTAACTTGATAGTGACAGCCTAGTCAATAGGAATACAATTAATCACTTCTTGATACTTAAATATTAAACTAAATAATAAAAAGTTTTAAAGGCTAGATATAGAATTATGAACAATTTGTATTTAAAAATTTTACTTCATACTGAACAATCAATAATTTTTAAAATGATTTGCCCCTCACTATTGACAAATGAATAGGCACATTTTAAGCAGTCCACAATATGTATGACTGCATCTATCTTTTATTTTATTCCACAATTGCATATTACTGTATTCCTTAGTTAAAACTAATTTTTTACTAAAGGCAGAATGAAAAATAAACAAAATTATTAACCTGATCTATATGACAATAAGAACCCTCTTTTAGCTCTAGAAAATTTTAAACTTTTGAAGTAGATCAGCATTTGGTTTCCAGTAGATGTGATGAACTTGTTGTGTACTCCACCAGAGGTCAAGGTGAGAAGGGGGTCAGAGTTCAATGTCGGTCCATCATAGAAGTTTACATAGTCGTCAATCCCTACATCCCAGTCAAGAATCTACAATGAGGCAAATAATTAACATGAAAAATCTCAGCCTCATTGTTTTCAGTTTGCTGTCAATGTCAACAAAATATGATCAAACAATAAATTGATGCCTATAAAAAATTCTTGTTTCTTTATTATTAACAGAATGAATTAACGTTTAATGCCCCAAAGCGTTGTAACGAGCACCTGTCCCCGTTATGGACAAAGCATAAAAGGCGCCTCTATAGAACTCTCTTTAGAAATGAAATAACAGAAAATAAAAACTCTTCAGTGCATGAAAAAAGGTGTAATCGACTTCCGGCAATGGCGGCCGTTTCCCTCGCTAGTGTTATTGTTTGATTCTCGACGTTTTTTGGTAGTTTTAACAGGTTTTTTTTTGAAGATGTGATTTTGCTATACTTTATTTTTAAAATAATAGTACTAAAGTACAGGTAAAATTATTATTACTCTCAAGACGATCATTTAGATACATAAAATAACCATTCTTATCCTAAAAAATGAAGTCAGTACGACTATAATAACATAAATACATTTTCCGCAATTTTTTAAATTTCATAACCAGTTGATTGCAACACGGGAATTTCTTACAGCATTGAGGCGGAAGTTTTGCGAAAACCTTTTGGGGTATAAAACGTTAATAGTTTTCAGTTTATTTAAGTATATTACCTGAACAGAAACAAGGTATCTTCCATGTGAGGAGATGGTCCACATGTATGCATACTCACTTGGATAATGAAACGGATACAGAGGTGAGAATAGCCTTTTTGGTGATTTGGTTGCCATAAGTGAGGGGCCTTGTATGGGCACATTTGACAAAGCTAAAAAGATAAATATATCGGTAATTAAAATTAAATCCTTTTTAAATAGTATATGTATCCCAAGTAAAGCAACATTTAAAAAAATTATACTTTGGAAAGTTTAATTATAAATTAATAATTGTAAAACACATAAAGATTGATGATAAAAATATTTTAAAGAAAAATGGAAGTAAAATAATCTTCTTAACAAAGTGCATTAAAAAAAACAAAAAAAAAACAACAACAAACCCCACTTCTTATTTCACAATGAAAATCAATATAAAATAAAAAAAACAAAACAAAGTTCATAAGAAATGTGCTTTAAATAAAATTATTCAAATGATGGAAAGTCAATTGTCTAACCTTGCTTGCCAGGAATGCTGGGGCAGGTCTTTATATAAAGTTTCATGTTATAATTAGCAGTTTCATCAAAGTTTACACTTGGCATAAAGTCAAACTGGTGGCAGGATTTGCTTTCATCATCATAATGCATGGCCACACATGTTTGTGCTAACAGGCAGTTGCTGGAAAAAACACAAATGATTAACATTGCTCAAATACAAACATTGTTGATTTCTTGGCAGTAAGTACACGTAAAAGCATCATTGAGAATTTGTATACAGTGTGAGACCATCAAAAGCCAATAAAGTTCAAGGACTACACTTCTCATGAGATATACACAGCATTAAACAAAAATGTTTACATCAGTCAAACAAATACAAAACATAATATCTGTATGTAGGCTACTTGGGCTGGTACTGATTAAAAATTTTTTTTTGATTAATTGGGGGAAAAATTAAATTGATTAATTGGTTTATTTTGATTATATATATTTGTATAACTCTAATATAGATCCCGTCGCGATTCATTAATTCGCAGAATCGGTCAAGTCGCTGTAATTCCAGGGCTCCCAAAATTTGTGACTTAACACAGCTAATTCATTCTGCTATGCAAGAAATAAAGAAGAAAAACCATTCTGTTTATGTATGAACGTTTAAAAAATAATAATAATATGAGGGGAAACTATGTAAGTAAAAAAATCAAATTATTAATAAATTGAAAAAAAAAATCAAATTATTATCGATCAAATAAATTTTAATCTTCTTAACTTTTTTTAATGATCAATCGATTAATTAATTGTTAATTTCCGCAACCCTAGATTGTACACAATAAACATGCAGTTGCACAATATTAGACCAACGCTTACTTAACATTAGAACAAACTGCACACAGCATTAGACTAAGCACTGGAAAAATATGAAAAAGCACAAAACCAATGAGTACATAAAATTGCAAAACATTCTACAAGAGTGTAAACAACACTAACATATTCACCGTATTTGACAAACCATCTTAATAGCATTAGAGTTAAGACCTGATCTGAGTAATCAACTAACCTATAGCAATTTGCTTCAGTCAAGTTTGAAAAAAATCCAAGAAGTCTATCTCCAATAACTACAGTTAAATTTGGCACTCTCACAAGGTCACATAAAAAATCTGGGAAATGATGTTAAAAACCAATTTTAAAAAAAATTGAAGTATGAAATGTTGAGTATCATGAAATAGATCAATTCTTTTCTATCCTGTAATAAACAATTTGGATTTTAAAAAGCTAATTACATAATTAAAAATTGGGTGTTATTTTAGTGAGAGAAATTAAAGGATTGTACAGTTGTTTAAAGTTAAAAGAAACATTGTCTATGAGAGTTTTCACCTGAGTAAAAATGAAGCTTGAATCCTGATGCAACAATTGTAGTATCAGAGAAGAACCGCAGCATAGCCAGGTTGTTGGAAGACATTAGAAAATAAGTTGAAGCGGGGACTTCATCTAAATTTCCTGAAAGTCTTAGCATGCGTGCACTTGAACTCAAACTTCTCCCCCCACCCCAAATCTCCAGGAAGTCTACACTGTGTTCAGTACTGAATTGAAGGATCTGAAATTTACAAAGTTTTTACATTTACATCTCATTAATTAAATAATTCAATAAAAGATTTAGAAAAATTTCTCAAATTTGTTTTTACTCAAAAATAAAATAAAATGATTAAAATTTATGCCAAGGGTGCTAAAAATCTTATATTGCATATACCTTTATTTGAATTCTGCTACCAATGCTTCCTTCAATGACCCACTGGCATGTCTGCTTGTTAAGGTATGACTGATTGGATATAGGAAAAACTATTTCTCCTTCCTTGGCTAGTATATAATAAAAGCAGTTCTGAGCTGGAACAAGAACATGTCAAACAGGAATTAGGATTTAATTTTTAAATCTTATTTCAGACCTGACAATCAACCAAATTTTAATTTATAGATATTTAAACTTATTGATAAAATATTTCATTAAAAAAAATATTCCTTACAACAATTTCTTTCATCTGAAAGATCCCCACAGTTGTCTATTCCATTACAAGACAGATCATAAGATATACAATGTCCAGTGTCACATCTGAACATCCCTGTTGATGTAAAAGAATAAGCTGATATTTCATGTGTAAATCCACTTTGGCTTTGGTTAAAGTTCAAGGCTAGTTTTTTGTTTTTTTATGTGGTGAGAGGGAAGGGGAGGTGGACTGTTTGAAAGAAATTTTTTAAAAAATAAACAGCAACATATTCAAAGAAAGTTATTCTGCAATCTAACTCACCTTTGGGACAAGGCAAAGTTTCACAAACAACTGATTTAGGCTGCTCACAAGGCTCCATAAACCAATTCCAGCGTTTGTCTCTTTTTGATACAGCTGCACATTTTCCAGCCTAGTACAGAGAAAATATTGTTAACTTGATTAGTCTAAATGAAACTATTAAATTTTAGGTAAATAAATGTTTAAAAAAATATTTTTTTAAAATTAGCAATATAATTTTTTTATTTAAAAAACAACCAGACAAAGACTCAGTTTTACAATAATCATTCATATGTAATCATTTTTATCTTAATAATCTGAGATTCCATTAATTCTTAATGCTTTTTTTCATATACCACTTTAAATGTAATTCTTAATTCTTCAACAAAACCCTTACAATATAGTTTTCAAACATTGTTTTTCTTTGTATTTTATTTTTTTGTTAAATTGTAAAAAAACATTAGACTATAATTTTTAAAATTTAGCTGAAAAATAATTATTTTATATTTATGTTCGAACAGATTAAACTAACGAATAAAAATTTATTCCTTTCAAAGGCTTCAGTAGATAGTTTTTACAGAAATGGTCTGACAGAATTTTTTTTTAAATTTCCCATCTGTCTCCAGGATCTTCATGCATTGGTTAAATTTGCTTTTCATTAAAAAAAAATATTTTAAAATAATTTAATCAAAGCTAAATGCTGATATAACTTTATAACGACCTGATTGTTGGGTTCATTATAGCCCCAGTCTCCAACATCAACTGTTGCAGGTGAACCATCACTCCAGTAGCCAATGGTATCATCCAAATAGTGCTCTTCTATGTGGTAACCTGGTCATAAAGGTGTATTTATTTTATTACTCACAGAGAAAACTCTTAAAACCAGAGAAACATATACATATTACATATATTATAAACGAGGGTTTAATTTTGCCTATTTGCTTTCTATAAATGAGACAGACCTGTCCAAAAACTGTTGGTAGTGTTGTCAGCTCTAGTGACAAGGTTTCTGATTTCTTCTGTAAGCAAAGCTCCAGTTGGTTTGACCAGTTGACCACCATATCTTGAAATTAAAAAAAAAAAAATTCCTTGCTGGTATATTTTGTTTTTATTTTAGAGAAGAATGAACGACGCCATCTTTAGTGTTGGTAATAAAACAGTATAGGTTATATTTCATTTACAAACTAAATTAATTATCTTCATATTTCGTAGTTGCATAGATGATATTATCTGACTGAAAATTTTATTAAAACAAAAAATGTTTATCAATTTTAAAAAATAGATTTAGATCCAATACATTATACATTTCTTATCCGTGATGGCACTAAATTTTTAAAAAAATAATAAATTAAATTTGATTTTTAAAATCGATTTTTCATTAATAATTCTGGAAAGGAAAAAAAAACAAATGGAAATTCTCTAACTTCTGACATTGATTAGAAGCTTGGTCCCAAGAGAATCTCAGCCAGGGAATCGTAGAATAACATTTGTTGTAAATCTCAGACCAACCTGCAATATTTTATACATGTAGAAACTACGAAACTAGAAACGCACAAATAAAATAGAATTAAAATCTTTTTTCAATAACATATTTGAATAATTAAATCAAGTGGCATGAGCCATGAGGAAAAAATGGTGTGGGGGGGGGTGCGGGGCGTTGAACATGAACGAAATTTAACAACCATTTAAATTAAGTCAAAGTTAAAGTATTGATTAAGTTTATTCAGAAAAATATTAATCCGTAGGGTTTAAAATGTCTTATTCTAATTTTTGAAGAATTAGAAAGTTAATTATTAATATGTTAAAGTTTTTTAAAATATATTTTTCTTCTTTACATTTAGTAAAATGCCAGTCAATGCCAGGGGACAAGGGTTAAAGTTTAAAAAAAAAAAAGAAATTAAAAAAAACAGTGCATTGCTATGATTATAATGTCTCTGATTATTTTTGGAATGGCTAAGCATCTTTGAATAAACTCTTCTTTGCACTGGTTTTAGCATCCGCGAAATTGTTGAAGTATAAAATAAATGTTTTGCTAGTTGGAACCTACCTTGTGGACATGCCAACTGTAAGCTCTGGCCAACCTATAGACAGCAGAATATATATCATCAAATCAAGTGCAGGAAATACAATTTGTATCAGAAGTTACCAGACTTTTATAGACCAATATGCCAATTAAAAGTGTATTCGTTAAAAAAAAACACTACGTTAGACCGTTAGAAACAATAAATACGTATATGAAAACAAAACCCGTGAAGATTATTGATATTAATTATGCTGCACAGATGAAGGTTTGAGAAATTTAAAAAGAAAATAAAACAACTGTTTTTGCGACTGTTCAAAAGCCTTTTAATTTTCGTTTATATTGGTAGGTATGTTTTTGGTTGGTATGTTACTGGTAAGTATGTTGCAGTTAGGCATGTTACTGGTAAGTATGTTGAAGTTAGGTATAATACTGGTAGTTATGTTACTGGTACATCAAAAAAGTATATCTCGATTATTATTATTATTTTTTATATATTTAAAAAAAATATTTTTGGAGGGGTGAGATCATTTGTTAAGTCCCAATTTTCATTCATTAATTCCAGGAAAATTTTGATGCAAAAGCATTGATACCAGTCACAACTATGGATGAACGCTTAACCGCCGCTTAACCAAAACATGAATGTATAATGTGAGAGTTTAGTTGGAGAGTGTGACAAAGGAGTAAGGAGCACTTAAAACTGTCCAAAGTCATTTGACGTATATACGGATGATATACGTACTAATAGTTTCACTATCAATTACATTACTGGCAGCTGATAATTAATGGCTACGTTATAATAATACGCCTGTTTAAGTTAACGTAATTGGTTTACACAACGGGTACCCGTTGACAGACCTAACTGTGTACTGTGAGGTCATTGGTGGGCTACACCACACCAGTGTTCCCTATAAGATTCGTTGGTCCGTGTGCACAGTAGAAAAGACTCATGTGAAAATTCACAAAACATCCATCTATTGAACAATATTTTCAAAATTGGTTGCGCAGTAATTATAAACTGCTGAGCGAAGTCTGTCGGATATCTGCGCGGTCGCGCAGCTGGAAGGGAACATAAAACCATACCTTACCAAATCTTTACAAATTTGCATTGGGAAATCTGGTCAGTTTCAAGAACAGATCAGAGATCAGAGGCTTAACACGCCCCAAACCCAAAATCAAGGCCAGAAAAATGTGTGCATAGTGGAGGGGGGGGGGGAGTCAGTGACCAACACCTTATCTTATCTTCTCTTATCTTATATGTTACAGACGCTCCTTCTGTACAGAAGATTATTGCGTCCTACGTATTTCTATGGTTTGTGTTTAGTCCTGTATTCTTACTAGAGTTTTAAAAGATGATAAAGTGGTGGCTTTCCTGGTTTCTTCAGGCAACCCATTCCACGCCCGAATACCGGACGGAAAGAAAGAAAACTTGTATGTGTTTGTTCTTGCATATGGAATAAGAAAGGTGTTTTTGTCTTTATGTCTATTTGAGGGTTGTATTAGGTTATCTTTGTGTTGTATTTCTAAATTAGAATTAATTGCCTTATGTATAATTACTAATTTACTCTTGGTTCTTCTATCCTCTAGTGTTTCAAGGTTTAATGATTTAACTAATGGTGTTACTCTTGTCAGTTTTGAGTATTCTCCAGTAATGAATCTGGCAGCTCTTTTTTGGATTTGTTCTAACTTATCAATATTTTCTTTGGTGGATGGGTCCCATACTGAAGATGCATATTCTAGTATAGGTCTCACCAGGGTGAGATAGCATTTTAGTTTTATATCTTTGTTACATTTGTAAAAGTTTCTTTTTATAAAGCCTAAGGTTTTGTTTGATTTTTTAATAACTTCATTGACATGGGGATTCCAAGATAGTTTCTCATTTATTATGACTCCTAAGTATTTCGCATCTTTAGTTTGGGTTAGTTCTTTTCCATGAATGAAATATTTTGAATTTATTTGTTTCTTTTTCTTTGTTACTCTTAGCAGTTGACATTTTTCTGGGTGGAAGGACATACTCCAGTTAGTTTCCCATTTTATTAATTCATCTAAGTCTTTTTGTAAAATTTTGCTATCTTGTTCTGACTTGATTGTTCTATAGATTATACAATCATCAGCAAATAACCTAACTTTAGTTCCTGTTGAGATATTGTTGGGTAAGTCATTTATATAAATTAAAAATAGTAAGGGACCTAGGACAGTTCCTTGTGGAACTCCTGAGTTAACCTTTATTGGTGTAGATTTAGAACCATTAATTATTACAGTTTGCTCCCTACCCAATAGGAAATCTTGGATCCAGTGATGCAAGGGACCTGAGATTCCAAAGTATTTAAGTTTTTTGAGTAAACTAAGGTGGTGAACTTTGTCGAATGCTTTTGAGAAGTCTAGTAATATTGTATCTATTTGATCATTATTATCTAAGCCTTTTGATAGATCATCTATTAGGCCTATCAATTGTGTTTCACATGATCTGTTCTTTCTAAAGCCATGTTGGTGTGGGCATAGGGCATTATATTTGTCAAGGTGGTTAACTATTCTGCTATATATTATGTGTTCCAGTAATTTACATGTGATACTAGTAAGTGATACAGGTCTGTAATTACCAGGGTCTGACTTATCACCTTTCTTAAAGAGCGGCGTTACATAGGCTAATTTCCAATCCTCGGGCACTTTGCCCTGGTTTAGAGAGGCTTGAAAAAGAACTACAAGGATTGGGGACAGTTCATTGCTTAATTCTTTTAATAACCTGGCAGGTAATTCATCTGGGCCAGTAGCTTTGTTTATTTTTAAGTTTTTTAGGAGTGAATGTATACCTATCTCATCTACAGTTATGTTACCTATTTCTTCCAATTTATTTAAATTTATTGAAATTTCCTTGTCGCCTGAGGCAGAAAATGATGATGCAAAATATTTGTTAAGGATATTAGCTTTATTTTCATTATCATTATAGGTTTTATTATTTGAGTCTTTTAGTGTGGCTATACCTGAAGGCTCCATTTTTTTAGATTTGATAAAGGACCATAAGTTTTTATTGTTATCTTTAGTTATCACACTGTTTATATAATTATTTTGGAGGTTACGGCTAAGTTTCTGTGTCAGGTGTTTAATTTTTAAGTATTTTTTGTGTATCCTTTCTGAATTGGTAGCCTTAAATTTCTTAAATAAATTCTCCTTTAGTTTGCAATACTTTTTAAGTTTAAAATTGAACCAGCATTTATTAATTCTATTTGAAGTTATTTTTGTTGGAACATTCTGATCCATTATGGTTTTTAGATTTGTTTTTATTTCCTTCCATATTTCTTCTACAGGGCTAACTATGCTGAATTTACTTAGGAAATTTTGTTGGAAATTAGAAGCTGATTGGTGTAATTTTATTAAGTTGCATTTATTCCAAAGATATATTGTTCTTCTAGGCATCTTATTTATTTTAGTTTTTATTGTGTTGGTTACCCTAACAATATCATGGTCAGACAGCCCAGGAATTATTGTGCAGTCTACTACTAATCCTGGTCTGTTTATTAGGAATAAATCGAGTATTTTGTTTTTCCTAGTTGCTTTTTTTACTATCTGTTCTAGGTTTATGTTATTTATTGTGTCTAAGAAATGTTCATTAATTTCTTTATTATTTTGGTGGCTATCGACTGTATATTTTTTCCAATTTATATCTGGAAGATTTAAGTCCCCCATGCCATAGACCAAATTACAGCATTTTTATAATTGTTTTTAATGTAAATTAATTGACTGCAGAGATTCCTCATGTATTCTATGTTTGTATTTGGTGGCCTATATAGACTGCCTACAATAAAGGGTGATGAGTTAGGTGTAAATATTTTGCAGAAAACAGATTCTATATTGGAGTTTGGTTGTGTGTTAATTTCTTCAGCGCAGCTGGAAGGGAACATAAAACCATACCTTACCAAATCTTTACAAATTTGCATTGGGAAATCTGGTCAGTTTCAAGAACAGATCAGAGATCAGAGGCTTAACACGCCCCAAACCCGAAATAAAGGCCAGAAAAATGTGTGCGTAGTGGAGGGGGGGGGGAGTCAGTGACCAACACCTTTCTGAGGACGCGCCAACTTAGCTGGCGCGGGCAATTAAACAGTGTCGCTCTCACGGCAAGCACTGTGTCGTGGTTCGAATCAGTGGCGTAGCTAGGGGGGGGGGCGGAGGGGGCGGTCCGCCCCGGGCGGCACTCATTCAGAGGGCGGCTTTTGTGGGCATTTGAAAATCTAAGCCATTTCCCAACAAAAAAAACCTTTCTCTTTTGAAGGGGGAAACCAAGATGAAACAAAAATATTCTTAATTTTGAGCCTTAATTAACTGATTCGAGCAACATTTGTTTTATTACACAGTGGTCGTCATAACTAACGCAAAACGTTTAAAAATTTAAAATTGCTCAAAAAGGTAAGGTGAAAAATTAAGTGGTATACGTCACCGATGGCACTTTTAAAAGAAAACTGAAGAAAAAAATCACTGCTGGCTCGAAAATATGTAACATTAATATCGCCATCACAATTTTTTCGTAATTTATATTACTTTTCAGGTTTCATAAAGTTATTGTGAGGTAACTTATTTACTTATGAAAAATTGACATCTGAAGTAACTAGTAAAACGAGATCAGATGCTGGAATTTTACTCAGTTCAATGCAATCTTTTTCTTTTCTGTGTTATCTCAATTTATGTGAACTCGTATCTGTTTTAAATTAATGCAAACATATTTCATGGAACAAATATATTTTTATTGTACTAATACAGAACGCTGTTACAGAGAGTTGGAGATATCAATTGAGCACCGGGTTATAAGGAGAAAAATATGAGTGGGGAATTCAGTAGACATGGTTCTATTTTTCGAGCAAGAAGTACAATGAGAAGTGTTTTTATTAGGGCTGTTATCGATTAAATTAAATTTAATCGTTAACTTTTGAAAAATTACCGATTAATTAATCGATACTTTTGTTAAAGCTAGAAATAAAGATGTATGACGTCATTAAACTGGAAATTTCAAATGAAGTAATAAATAAAGGCAATTCTTTATATATTGTTAGATTATTTTTAAAGCATTGTTAACAATGAAAATAAGTTAAATAACGCATTAATTTAAAGTTTAGGCACTTGAATGAAAATTTCTAATTAATTTTAAAATATAACAGTAATACAGCCATATATATATGTTACCGGCAAAGTGTGAAATCCCGGTATTCTATAGAATGCCTAGGTAATGTATAGAATGCCTGATGGTTTCAGGCAAACTGTGAAATAGAAGTCGTTTATGAAGATGTTACATACTTTTCCTAGGCATTCTATACAATTCCTAGGCATTATATAGAATGACCAGTACCGTTTAGGCAAAGTGTTAAAACGGCACAAGATGAGAAACCTTTATTAATTAATACGCATTTGAAAAGGAAAAACAAAAATACGAAATAAAGCACAGAATATTCTTACCGGAAAACAATGAAAGTAGAACTGAGATTGGAATGACACTTTTTACTTAACTTTCTTCTTCACACAAAACACTCCATATTTTAGCACTTTGATGTTGCACATACATCTCGCGAATTAAAGAAGAATGCTAATAGAATATTGTTACCGGTAAAACACAAAGCACAATTGGCAAGGCCTACTTGTTGCAGCAGGGAAGGCTAGAATTACATTTTGAGTTGCACTTAACTTTCTTTTTCACGCAAAGGCACTTCATATTTTGGAATTTTGTCTTGCACATACATCTGACGAATCCTTGTCCGCTTCCTGTGGACTGAGAAGTAGCTGCAGATCGGAGAGGTATTTCGTAGTCAGGGACGTCTTCAATTCTCATTAAGTTCTTTGGACATACGGTGAATTCTGATCTGGCGTAGAGTTGTTTTAAGCTTCCTTGTGCAGTTCCAAGTCGATAAAAGCCATCTTCCGTCACGCTCATAACAACCGCCAAGAGATTGCGTGAGTCACCCCGTCCTTTGTCGACGTCGGGAATCGGAACTCGCACAGTGGCACCCAAAGGCGCAGGAGGAAATTTCTTGTCAGAATCTCAAACACAGCGGGAAAAATGCCTAGGCAATGTATAAAATATCAAATCATTTCACAGTTTGCCTGAAACCATCAGGCATTCTATACATTACCTAGGCATTCTATAGAATGACTGATTTCACACTTTGCCGGTAACATATACATTGTTTGGTAATTAACAAAAAGATAAAAATCATCTTTTTACCACAACTAAGTGGTTCAAAAGTTATGATTTTTTTCTAAGACCTCATAATCACTTTTTCACTTTACACTAGGTTGTTTCCCTTCACATTTTGTACCATTTTATGGCATATTTTAAAATGCCCATAATTTAATAATTAAATTTAATTTAAAAGATATAATATTGGTAGGAGATATATTTAAATATAAGTAGTTCAATATCATGTCTATGAATTTAAATTTTATTATTGTTAAATAATTAAAAACAATGTGTTTTTTTATCATTGTCCTTATAAAACAGGTTATTTTAAAGTTTACACTTTCTAACTTTTTTTTTTAACGGAGAATTTTGTATGTAAAAAAGAAGAAAAGAAAAAACAAAAAACAACTACTCTTAATTATTTATTACTAAATCGATTAAAAAAAACACTTCTTTAATTTTAATCACAATTTTATCGATTAAAATAATTTTAATCGATAAAATAAATTACCGATTAATCGAGAAATTAATCGGTAATTTCCGCAGCCCTAGTTTTTATCCGTAGATGTAATTATAAAAGAAAATAAAAGAACGCGCTGATGAGTTACGTGTCCTTGCAAAGAAATATTCGTGTATAATACCATTTAACCTCCTAAATGAAGAATTTGAATAAAAACAATTTTTTAATTTACAATGATAAAGAATTTTTCGATATTGAAAGAGATAGGATCCAGGTTTTCATGGCATTCCACAGGGCGGTCTTAGCATTTGCGGGGCGCTATGTAGCTTAGTATGCGAAAAGGATTGCGCGGGGCCAGTTCGGGCAGGGATAATGTATTAATGAGGATTATTAGTGAAAATTAAGATAGGTGGGACCTATGAAATCGCAGGGCCCACTCCGACTGCATAGGTTGCAGTAGCCTAAACCAGCCCCGGCTGTACCCACACTACAAGAAGAGGCATTATGTTAAAAAACGGGGGAAAATCCCCTTTGATCTATTAGAATATATTCAACAGTATAGATTGGAAAATTCTTTACCCAAAATTAATATTTGGCTAAGAGTTTTTTCAACAATTGCTATCAATGTATCTAGTTGAAGAAGAAATTATATTCGCTCCACAATAAGTTATTTAAGACTACACAATCTTGCAATATTGTCCATAGAATAAGATATTACAAATAATTTAAATTTGATAACATAATACACGATTTTTCTACTATGGAAGCTAGGTAAGTAAGTAAATGTATAAATAATAAGAAATGTGTTTACTCACTGATGTATACAATGTCTTTGTTTATTTAAAAAAAAACAGCAACATCTATTTAAAAATAAAAGCATATTAATTGTAAATGTTTTGGGGCATGCATTTGGAATATGTTTTGTCTCATTTGGGGGTTGGGGGAACCTACGACCACAATAACTTTCTAATGGCCTTCAAAACAATTATCTTGTATTTTTATAAATGTGTATTTATAGGTAAATCATCTCATGAGAGACCCCTTTATTTAATACTTACATAAATAGGGCATGCTGTGGTAAAATTCTCCCCACCTCATACAATGTGCATCGTTTCAATTACAATTATTTATTCATGTTTATTAATTTATAAAAACCATCATATGATTGTCCATAAATGACGTCATGTGATTTTGGCTGATTTTTTTACCCACAGCCCCCTCGTCACACGGAGTTATGAAACGAAAACTTAGACCCCATCCTCAATGTGACGTCACAAAGACCCCCCCTCCCAGCATAAAAAGCCGTATTTTCTTTTTGAAATGTGCATGTTTTAAATCATTTTTTTGGTGGTCATTTAAATGTTTTTTAGTGTAATGCTGCACTCACTCTAATATCGTAATACGCGTGAAACCACGTAAAACATCATTAAATAAAGTGTTGGTAATTATATATTTAAGTGGAAATTGTATTTAAAGTTGCGCGTTTTGAATGACGTCACATGTGTGACTCTCCTCTCCCCCCCGGTGCGTGACGTCATTTATGGGTGTCTCCTAAAAGGGCGGCATATTGGAGTCCGCCCCGGGCGGCAAAAGCTCTAGCTACGCCACTGGTTCGAATACTACACCACCGGTACAGACAGATGCCAGCAATGTTTCTGATCACCGGCGCGAGAAGGCCACGGCTTGGTTCTTCGTTATCGGTAACTTCAAGTAACGACTCTATTGATTGGGGGGGGGGGCTCATAGCTAATCGAATCCGATAGATCAATATTACAGCATTTTACCTGCACACTTCCAGGAAAGGCTTGAGGGGATGTGCACACCACTTTACGATCCGAATCGATACAATCATGGGGTGGTTAGACTTGATGGTGGTGAGACAAGGAGATGAGACACAAAGACGAGACACGAAGGTGAGACATGGAAATAAGTCACCAAGATAAGACACGGAGATTAGACACAATGATAAGACACGGATATGAGACACAATAAGAGACACACAGATGAGACGGGCATGAAAGTGAGACACGGAGACGAGACACCTAAATGAGACCCACGTGTTTTGGGACCTCTGATCTCGAATGTCTTATAACGGGAGACTATCGGATATCACAACCACGTGCTGTTAAGCCACTCTGAAAAACGAATTCTCTTACGGGGCCATCCATAAATGACGTCACCAAACAACAAATGTCCATGGGGAGGGGGGTGTCACGATTTAGGACAATGTGTTGTAGCTGTGTCAAGAATTTTGTGACAAATGTGTTTGCTTGAGGCGTCGGACGGCCAAATAAAGTAACGTCATGTTTGGATGGTTCCTTTATACTCCCAGCAGATTTTTGACCCTCTGGCGGTTTGATATTGATAATGACCTGGCAGTTGTGGCTGCCAGAGGGTTCATTCAAACCACTTCACTTATATAATGACCTTGTTTGAACGTTAGAAAAACACTGAATTTATACTATATACTTCAGGGGTCGGGAAATCATGGCTCGCGAGCCATGCAGATGTGGCTCTATTGATGGCTGCATCTGGCTCTCATACAAATGTTCGATTATTAAAAAAAATTATATTCAGGCTCCTTTGATCTACATATTTATTGCATATTTAAAAAAATCAGTCTAGCAACCCTATGACAACGAATTCAGAGACATAATTCTTGAACTCTTAGCGCTGAAATTACACAAAATGCTCTCATCTACTCGAATTTTTAGTTTTAAACATAAAGTATGGCTCTCACAGAATTACTTTTCAAAATGTGTGGTGTTTATGGTTCTCTCGGACAAAAAGGTTTCCCCGACCCCTGCTCTAATGAATGGTGTTAAGGAGCTAAAAAAATCATTTCTGACCCCTCTTCATCATTGAATGTATTATTTACTTTGATTGGTCGTTGGCCCTTTACATGAATGGAATACTCACTGTGATTGGCTGGTGGGCTGTGGCGATGACTAGAACTATGAAGAGAACGACATCAGCCTTCGTCCAGGAGCAACACATTCTAACGCCAGGCAGCACGTTCAGGTAAGGGTACCATCACTTAGAGGTCAGGTAGACTCACGTGCTATGTGCAGGCGACGCACTCCTTTGTCCAGAGAGACCAAGTATGTCCAGGTGAAACACCATCAGTCTCCAGGGCAAATCCGATTGTATCAAGGTCAAACACCTTCTGTATCCAGGTTGAAAACCTTCTATATCCAGGTCAAATACCTTTTATATCCAGGTCAAACGTCTTCTGTACCCAGATTGAAAACCTTCTATATCCAGGTCAAACACCTTCATATCCAGGTCAACACCTATATCCAGGTCAAACACCTTCTATAACCAGGTCAAACATTTTCTATATCCAGGTCAAACACCTTCTATATCCAGGTCAAACATTTTTTATATCCAGGTCAAACACCTTCTATATCCAGGTCAAACACCTTCAGTATCCAGGCCTTTCCGTGCCGTCCCGGCAAAGATTCTGAATCCAGCCGACGCACCTCCGATGTCCAGGTAATCCACCCTCTGTATCCCAGAAGCACGCAGTCTAAATCCAGGTAACGCGTCCAGTATCTCAGGTATCGCGTCCAGTATCTCAGGTATCTCCTCTCATTGAACTGCTCTACAGCACCGCTCTGAACGGTTCGACTTGAATGTTGTCGTTACCGCACGCCATCGTCAGCCCATCGCATGAATAATTCCCTCCGTCCACATTTAGACGTCAGCTGAGCTGTAACCAAGTGAGAAAACAATTCAAACAAAATCAGCAGTACGATATGGATCAATGCCCCCCCCCCCCCATTTCCGAGTAATGTGAGTTTTTGCTATGCATAAAAATTGTTTGTAGTAAAAAACAACAACATCTGATTTCTTTATATTATAAGTTCCCGCTCACTTGTTCAGTGTCAAGCACGCAATGACGACAACTATATACAGTCAGCTCCAAACACACAGTTTAAGTGCATCTAACAGCTTAATATACGTGCATATACGTAAATATCGTAACCCAAAACATCACAGCTTCGTCACATACTGAAGAGAGCAAGGAATGGTCCGCAGTGCTATAAAAAGTTATGTAAAGAAACTTTTGTCACCGAGGTCAGGAGATGTTAACATGGTATTTAGAATAAGTGACAGACAATAATGAAGAAATAGAGAGATGAAGATGGGGGGGGTGTAGAGAAACATATGGATCGACCGAAACCTTGTTGAAGAGAGAGAGAGAGAGAGAGAGAGAGAGAGGAGAGAAGAGGAGAGGGGGATGGAGGGAGAGAGAGCGAAAGACAGAGGAGAGAGACGGACGGAGAGGGAGAGACAGAGACTAACAGAGAGTGAGATGAGTGATAGAGAGAGACTGACTGAGAATAAGAGGCAGACAGACAGAGACCAACAGACTAGAGACTCAGAGTGAATGATGTTAGAATCAACAAGTTTCATAAAGTAACAATAGTGGACTAAAGTTATTGTAAATGTATCTTGCCACCTTACCTTAAATGAGAATGTAGCTCTCTTCTTCTTTCAGCACACAGGCATTAACTACTGAACCAGTCAGGGCCCGGCACATGCATGGTCTGTTTGTTTCCAATCGGCACATATCGACAATAACACATTCTTTTTATGACGTATTGATCAGGTCTCGGTCCACGAATTGGAACAAAAGCAGACGACATTAATGTAACAGCCTAGATCTAGTCTGATCGTTTTACTGTCTTTGTAAATTATTTACGTCAGCGCCGTAGCCCCACCCCTCCACCGCACACACACATCATACATTATACAATCCACTGTCCGATCGAAAAGAATGTTTACAGCACTTATTTTTGGCTGACGTCATATGAACACTATAGAGTGAACCTAAATCAAAATCAGTAGGTGAGAAGGTCGGGGTCGTCCATAAAGTACGTCACGCTATTTTGACAATTTTTAACTCTGTCCCCCCGCCCTTGTCACAAACTGCCACACATCTTCGAAACACCCCCCCCCCCTTATAGTACGTCACACCTTGCACAAAATTGTTATTTTATTAACAAAATTATTAAAATTTCATATAAAACACCGTGACGTCACGCATGGCCGAACCCCCCTCCTCCTGTCACACTTTCTTACACCTTCCCCCCTCCCTGAAACGGGACGTACTTTATGGACATCCCCAAAGGTAGTGGGGGAATGGAGTTGTTTTTGTTTGGTAGATTGGGGGGGGGCATTTATACATCAAACCAAATTGTCATTAATGGCACATTATGTTATAATGTCATTGCTATCAATCAATAGGAACCAACCCGAAATACTGCANCCCCCCCCCCCCCGTGTATGTAGCTTAACTTTTGAAGATGCCCTCCACCACAGGCACTTTTGGCACACCTCTGCCTTTAAGTTTAATCGTTTAATTATTTCTTTCCCCACCACATAACCTCGGGGCCCTGGAATCACAAACCAGCCCCCCCCCCGCGTTCCACATTAATTTGTGCACATGAGTTGCATGGCCCATGCTGTGGTGGCTGTGCGGTTATGGGGCCACTGAATATAACAGGAAACAAAAGAACGTATTGTGTGGGAGACTGACAACGCTAACAATAAACCACGCGGGCACAAAGTAAAAATCCCAATCATAAGTAATTGTATATTCTCGAGAAGGGAATGAATGCAGAAACCGAGAAAGGACAATAAGACTTCCAGTCCCCAACTGTAAAAACCAATCATCTTATTGCATTTAAAGGTTGAATGCAGTATGTAATAGTAAGTTGATAAATTTCTGCTCTCAACAACGTCTCATATACACCAAACTGAACAAGACAACAAAAGAATGGGGCGTGTAGCATTAGTCATAACTGCCTGTCGTCTGGGTATTAAGGTCATTGAACTGAAAGGGTTTTGGGTTTGTCGCTTACTACTCTTAAAGGTGTGTTTGTGTGTGTGTGTCTGGGGGGGGGGTGGCGGGTACGGTTAATGCATTGAGATTACACTCTCCCTGCAGAATTGAGCGCATAAATTTCGAGGAGGGATTTCCCGATCTAACATCAACGTGAACTCTTAACACTTTCTAAGAAAAGATTGACGTTCTCATTTCTCATGATGGAGTTATAACTTTCAATGACGTTCTAGACAGAAAACAGTGAGGGAGACGGATTGACTGACGAGGAACATGAAAGGTGATAGATAGATAGATAGATAGATAGATAGATAGATAGAAAGATAGATAGATAGATAGATAGATAGATAGATAGATAGATAGATAGATAGATAGATAGATAGATAGATAGATAGATAGAAAGAAATAGAGACAGAGAGAGAGGGCACAGTGTTAAGATAATGGGGTTGAAGACTGTAACAGTTAATTCGTTAATACATTTTAAAATTGTTAACCTACTTACACAGATTCGCCCGCATAAGCACGAAAGGGGGACAACCTCATAAAAGTCCAAGTAAATGAAGATATAGGCTATTAAGACCCCTGCCCTAAAGGAGGCAACTTATTTTGTCGTGTCCATTCACGAAAAAGTCTCATAAATTATTATGAGAATAGTTCTCTGAATGAACGCACAGTGAATTAACGTGGATAACAGAATGAACAAGTTTCAGATCTAAAAAATCATATTCCATAAAAAATAAACTTACCATATCACAAATGGGGTAAAAATTACAAGATAACAACACATTTCCGTGACATTACACATATACTATTATTGATATAACAATTTATTAGCACACTACAAATAGTCTAAAGAGCTAATATATGAATTTTGAAACATAAAAACAGGGCCGGCTTTAGGCATAGGCAAACTAGGCATCCGCTTAGGGCCTCCGCTTAGTCTCATCATTACTAGTCATTAGTGGGGGCCTCGCACATGAATCTCTCCATATTTATTTTCATTTTTGTAATACATTTAAGGCCACCAAATTCACTTCCCCTAGGTCCTCCAATTCTCTTAGGCCTGCCCTGACTACAGAGGCGGATCGAAATTGCACGGGGCCCCTGGCTGCAATTCCACCAGGGATCCGGTCCAGTCACCTTTATAATGCAATATAATAAGTTTAAGGCCCTTAAATCCGTGGCGGCCCCTGGCTTTAGCCCATTCAGCACCCCCTTTAATCCGCCATAGCCTGACTACAACAAATCATATAACCAAAAAAAAAATGCGTGACACACGGAAAAAAACTGTAGATATGTACAAAATAATTGTACAAACAGAAAAATACAAAGCCATACTAAGCTACACTGCAAAAGATTTAGAAACCCACAAACTGGAATGGACTAGAAGATTATTCATTTAAAAACAACAACAACAACAACAACAACACCATACTCAATAAAATGTGTATACTAAATAAATAAAAATGACACTCATCAGCCATTGTGATATTAAGTTGTTAATTATTATTTCATTTAAAACAAAACGTGACTTCTTTAAAAAAGAGTTGGACTTATCTGAGAAAGCTAAAACCCCCATAGAATTTCTAAATAATTATCAAAGGGTCATAATTCAGCCTATTTGGGAGGGGTATATTTTTGCCTAAGCCAGAATATACCAGGGTGCAGTGGCGTAGCTGGGGGGGCGGAGGGGGCGTTCCGCCCCGGGCGGCACTCATCTAAAGGGCGGCATTTTGGCATTAATTTGAAAAATAGAGCCATTTCCGACAACAGCCCCTTTTCTTTTGAAGGGAGAAAAAAGGTGAAACAAAAATACTCTTAATTTCAAATCTTAATTAGCGGATTCACGCAACATCTGTATAATTACATAGTGGTAGTTATAAATAACGCAAACCCGTTCAAAAATTAAAATTCGCTCAAAAAAGGAATCGGTTTGTTTGGAAAATTAAGCGGTATGAGTCACAAATGGCGCTATTATAAGAAAACTGCACAAAAACAGCACATCACTGCTGGGCCTAATAATATGTACTATTAATATCACCACGACAGTATTTGTGTGGAATTGTCGACATTTGCAAAATGATGCGCTAACAAGTACCTACATGACATGGTGGTTCAAACATTGTGTTTAAATTGCAAGTAGTAATTTACATTACTGTTTCAGTTATAGAAAATTATTTTAAGGTAACTTACTAAAAATTAAATGTTTTTTGTTTTTATTGCGTTAAAGTAGAACACATAATTTGTGTTTTTCATTAAAATATTGTTATTCATTAAAATGCTACATCTATCCAATTAAAGCAATTCGTAAATAATTTGAATTTTTATATTTTATGGAAAATTATTAAGATTTAGCGCAAAAACATGAAAATATTCAAATTTATCCGCTAATAAACATCACTATAACATAAATAATTTCGAAAAGAAAATATTCAAATTTATCCGCTAATAAACATCACTATAACATAAATAATTTCGAAAACGACATATTTCAAAAATTTTATACGTGTTAGAAAAAATTGACACCTGAAGTAGTAACTAGTAAAACGAGATCAGATGCTGGAACTTTACACAGTTCAATGCATTATTTTTCTTTTCTATAGTATCTCAATTTGTGGAAACTCATTTTCTTTAAAATAAATAATGCCAACCCACTTCATGGAACAAAGTTAGGTTCTGTTATAGATTATAGGTAGTTGGAGACATCAACTGAACGCCGTGCTGGAAGGAGAATAAGTATGAGTGGAGAAAATTCAAGAGACGTGGTTCTATCTTTAGAGCAAGTCGTACAACGAGAGATGTTTTCATCCATAGATGAAATTATAAAAGAAAGTAATAGAACCCACTGATGAGTTGCACGTCCTTGCAAGAAAATAATCGTGTATAATACTATCATGTAATCTACTAAATGAAATTTTTTTACCATCAAATAAATGTCTTTATTACCATTGACAAAGAACAGTTCAAATTGAATGAAAAAGGGTCCAGGTTTTTCATTGGTGTCCACAGGGCCAGTCATTGCAATTGCGGCGCCTTATGCAGCTTAGTATGCGAAAATGGATGCGCGGGGCCCAGTTTGGGTATGGATAAGGTATTAATAAGGATAATAAGTGACAATTAAGATAGATGGGGCCTATGAAAGCATGAACCCACTACGGCCGCATAGATGCATGGCAGTGGCCTAAGACCAGCCAACGCTTTACCTACACTACAAGAAGAGGCATTATGTTAGAAAAACAGGGGGGGGGGTGTCCCCTCAATCTATTAAAATATATTAAATAGTATAGATTCTTTACCCAACATTATAATTTTGCTAAGAATGTTTTCAACAATTACTAATATTGTATCTAGTTATGAAAGGAGCTTCTCTAAACTGCAGTTGATAAAAAATTAGACCCTATCTTCGTTCCACATTGAATTATTTAAGACTACAAAATCTTGCAATATTGACTAAAGATAGAACAAGATATTACAAATAATTTAAATTTTGATAATATAATACACGACTTCTCTATTATGAAAGTTAGGTAAGTAAATGTATAAATATGTTAACATACTAATGTATACAATTTCTATGTTTATAAAAGAAATCATATATTTATAAATAAAAAATAAAAGCATATTAATTGTTAATAATTTTCGGTGTAAATTTGGAATATGTTTTTGTCTCATTTGGGGGGTTGGGGGGGGGCCTGCGACCTCAATAAATTTCTTGTGGCCTTTAATAAAAGCATCTTATATTTTTCTTATAGGTATATCATCTTATTCGGCCTATTTTATTAATGCTTACATAAATATGGCATGGAATGGTTAACATGTTCCACACCTTTTACTTTTACAATGTACTTCCTTTCAATTACAATTATTTATTAATGTTTATTACTTTATAAAAACCATCATACGATTGACTTAAGTGGCCGTCCTCAAATGACGCGTCACGATTTTGGCTGAAAATTTACCCCCAGCTCCCCCCTGGTCACACGTCGTCACAAAAACTTAGACCCCTTTCTTCAATGTGACATCACAAAGCCTCCACCCCCCCCCATTAAAAGCCGTATTTTCTTTTTGAAAATCAGCATGTTTCCATTTTTTTTTTTGTCAGTTAAATCCTTTTTAGTGTAAGGCTGCACGTTTTTATTTGACTTCAAATGTGTGACACCCTCTCCCCCCCACATGTGTGACGTCATTTATGGACACCCCTAAAAGGGCGGCAAATTGGAGACCATCCCGGGCGGCAAAAGCTCTAGCTACGCCACTGCCAGGGTGTATTTTAGACAGGGGTTTCATCTGGACTGTTATAGTGTATAGAAATAACCCCTCAAGCTGTGAAATTTAACTGTGCTTTATAAAGTGTCTGCGTCATCCACATTACATTACGCACCAAACCAGCTTGGGTTATTTATAGAAAAGGAAGCTGCTTGAGCTCTGCACCTGAAGTGAAACTATTATAAATATTAGATAGCTTTATTTAAAATGCTAAATATTAAAAAAAAAAATCATGTTAAGCCTGGTCCCTATTGGAATTCAGGACGTGTTAGCGCATTTTCGTATTATGTATCAGTACTTATGTTAGATATCATAATTATGTAGTTATCAGTAATTGTGTTTAGATTTTAGACATATTTTTATGAATTTTCTTGTGTAATGAATATACCTGACATTTTTTTTATTTAAAAGTCATTTCTTTACATTTAAAAAAAAAAATTTTTCTCTTTAATCTAACTACAAGTCACCACAATTGATGACGTAAAACTCTCTAAACTTTTACACATATTCTAATGACGTCAACTAAAAAAAAACAAACAAATTCTTTTGCACCCTTTCGCACCACTCTTCAATGCCTGAAGGATTGTGCATTCGACTTCCGGCAATGGCGGCCGTTCCCTGCGCTAGTGTTACCTCTCGATTCGAAATATTTTTTGGTAGTTTTAACGGGGGTTTTTAACGGATCGAGTAACTGAGTGTTGATGCACAAATGGCAGGTCAGGACATACAAAAAACATATATACCTCATGGGTCTAGGACTTATGGATGCTGAGATCAAGGGTGATGACGGACGGACGGACGGACGGACAAAACGGGTGCAATAGCGCATTCGACTTCTCGAAAATGCGCTAAAAATCTACTCTAATTTTTGGCAACAGAACAAATGATACACAACACTTAACACTTTAGAAACTGAACAAATTATATATTTTATTGGATATCACAGCACGGGGACGAGACAACAAGAAATCTACTTGACACTTTAACATGACAGAAATCACAATCACAATCATTGCATTCAAATTTGGAACATGATCGTTATGGTGTGCAATCAAACCAATCAAAATTGGAACCCATGATAAGACTCTCAACTTACAATCACCGCAATCAAACTTGGAATGAATGATGATTGTCATGGTGTACAATCATAACAATCAAATTTCAAAACATATCTCATGGAACAATCCAAGTGATGGTGGAGAATCATAGCAGTCAAACATGGAACATTTGATTGATGTCAAGAGGATGATGACATTGACAAATTACATAATAATCTTTCCCCAAACGTATAGATTGACATTTGAGCATTAATTAGATGATGTTTAACTACAGACTGTTGGAGTTTAATTAGATAGGACATAGTGTTGCCTGGTGCAGGCCAACACAGAACAAGTTTAGTGTATGGAAGTATTTGTGTTGAATGAATTTTAGCATGGAAACTAACCATTTTTTGGACACAGCCAAGAGGTTTTTTTTTAAAGAAAAAAAGTACTTAGGGCTGAACACATTATCTGACTAGGTCATAATGATGAATTTACTGGTATTAGAGAAATGGTCTTTAACTAGGTTATAGAGATGAAAGTACCAGAGATTAAAACACTTAGGGGATCAAGTGGGATGGGACTGCACTCAGGATATTTAGAAAAAAGGTATTGACTGGGGCAGTGCTTCTCAAACCTTTTAGAATGGCGGACTGGCAGGAAATTTTCCATTGCACTAAGGACTATTTTTTCTGTAATGACGTGGTAGCCAAATGCAATTTTAAAATTTTTATTTGTTTAATTTTATGTGCCAAAAAAAACCCCTGACATATTCGTTATGGATAAATATTAATGGATGACCTTCTGGATAATTTTTGCTGACTAGCGGCGGGTGGCCCAATGACCAGCACCGGTTCAGGACCCACCACTTTGAGAAGCACTGGACTAGGGTATGGGTAATCCTTAAAAAGATGCAAGAATATAAAGAACATGAACAAGAACATGTGTGGAGCCCAATAAGACATCAACAAAAATGTGATGTCTGGTTGATGTTTTCTTAGACTTGACACTACAGAAAATTTATTTTCATGTTTGTTACGCTTATCTGTCAAGGAAGGTTTTTTGCAGATGCATTTATTGTTTTGTTGAGTCTTTGTGAGGTTTACCCATACCTTATTTAATGTAAATTTTTGTTGACAATACTTTGTAGTTGTAGACTTAATCTCTGTATGTCTCTTGGTACTGAAAGATGAAAAGTACCAAAGTCAGACACTTTCCCTTGTAAGTTGTGAAATAGGACAAAAGACCCCAAGACAGTTTACTGATACAGCAGCAAACAGGGATGTGCTCAGTGTGATAAAATAAAAGTGGTACAGCTGCAAGTTCTATGACTCTTTCCAAAATCAATTTCCCCTTTATTTAAATGAGGTTGTTGGTCATGATAAGCAATTTTTGTTTAGTTGACAAGTTTATGTTTATAACATTATTCGACATTGGTTATCAGAGTGTTTAATGTAAATATATTTATCTATTTTGTACAAAGCATCAAATATTAAAAATAAGATTTCCTTTCTAGTATTTTCAGACCTTTGATTGAAATAAATATAGCTTAGAAGATGATTGAAAATTTAAAATCATGGTTAAATCAAATATTTGAACAGTTTACATAACACTGGCTCTCAAGTGTTGAGACATGATATACACTATATTTACATTAAACAAATCAATGAATATTCATTAAAAAATATTTCAAAATTAATTTACACATAAATTAATACTCAATACTTACATACCATTAGTGAATTATTATGCACAATTATACAAAAACCATGCACATACTCCAAAATACATAAAGAACAATTTTAAAAAAATAAAATTAACAGATTTGAATAAATAGTTTTGCATCAACCAATTTTGCACTAACTGTTAAATGCAAAACAAGTTCATTGAAATTTCTTTAAGTTTATATCACAATATTATCTCTGACTTTTTACATCATAATATTAATAATGCTTGAAAATCTAATGAATGTGCAGTCATGAAAAAGGACGTAAAAAACAAAATAAATAATATTTGTAATCAAAAAGTAAAATATATAGAATAAGACTGCGATAGAGGTTTTAAATAAAATACAAACAAATTGTGTCATCAAAACAATAAATTAGATCTCTATTTATTGACTAATACAAAAGGAGACGTTTCACGAAAGCATTTATTTTGGTTAATGCCTTCGTCAGTACAAATAACTTATATTATAATTATACTTAAATAACCTTAGACCTTCTATTTTTTTAAAATTAAATTTTTTATAATATTTTTTGTTTACTCTAATCCATGGGTCTCCAAACTGTGGCCCGTGATGCGGCCCTCTCATCCGGCCCCTTTTTAATCTAAAAAAAAAGATACTATTTTTACCTGTAGTTTACCAAAAAACTTATTAGTTGTGTGCTAGTAATCGTCCCCCAAACTGCTGTTTGACAGTTAATGCGGCCCTTTGGCAGAAAAGTTTGGAGACCCCTGCTCTGATCAAAGACCGATCACAAAATATTTATGAATATAAAAAAATTACATGAATTCTGTCTTAAATGCTCTTTTTATTTTGGCAATTTTTTTTGAAGGCAATATTTTGAGTACTTGAAACATTTTTTCATTTGAGTGGCAACAATGTCTTACATACTTTTTTTTCAAATGGTAACCATCCATACCTCCAAAAGGTATAGCAGCCTTTAAAATTTAAACAGCCCTTCCTTCTAAACGTTATTGCAGCCTATAAAAACTAAAATAATGCATCCTCCCCAAGGGTATTGCAGCCTACAAAATCTAAAACAATGCATCCTCTCCAAGGGTTTTGCAGACTATAAAAACTAAAACAATGCATCCTCCCCAAGAGGAGGATAAACTAAAAAAAATGCATTCCCCCAAAATGTTTTGTGGACTAGCAGGGTCCTAATGAGTAAATTGTAATGCCAACAGCCACCAATCAGAAACATCCATGACTTGTTGGTGCTGTGCAAGGACTCTGAGCTGATGCACTAATACCTTTAAATAGTCAAACAATCACAAACAAAAGGTAAGGTAACACATTGTTTGTTCATGGCCTTGCACCACATCTGCTCCTCAGTGGCTTGGCTATTTCTTGAGTGGCTCTTATCTTGCACAGACCTAAAGTAGCCCCAGTTTCACACAGACTTACATTTTTTTAAAATGGCTTTGGGTCTTTGTATAACTGGGTACAAATCTTGATAAGTGTATATAAGTATAAGGCAAACCCAATCCCCGAAACCCCATTGAAGTGATGAGACAAAGCTAAACCCATATGAATATGTCGCAACAGGTTCATTATTATTATTTAAAAATTATACAGGTTATTTGTATGATGATGAAAGTTTTTTTTTAAAATTTCACCTTGTCATACATTCACTGATACAATAATCATAATTAATAATGACCATATGTTAATTTTTTTATGTACACACTCCTGTATAAATAAGTGCAAAAAATAATTTTATACAAAAATACATCTTTTTGCTAAACGAAAAAACACGCCATATGCACAGTGTCATGATACACATTAACACAGTATCATGATACACACGTGCCCAGTATCATGATACACACGTGCCCAGTATCATGATACACATGTGCCCAGTATCATGATACAATGTGCACAGTATCATGATACACACGTGCCCAGTATCATGATACACATGTGCCCAGTATCATGATACAATGTGCACAGTATCATGATACGCATTAATTGATTCATAGAAGACTTTCAATTTGACATACACAGATATGAAAGGTAGACCATCAACAAGAAAACATTGACACTATAAAACATGAGATATATATACACACACTGACACTACATATACATCTTTATCTCATAGCTTCATTAGACAATTAAAAAAAAAAACAATTAAAAAAAAAAAAAAATGTATCAATTTAATGTAATTAAACTTGGCAGATAAAGTGAGAAAGAGTATAAAAAAAGGAAACATAAAAAACTAAAAGATGAGAGATCAAGCAGATATTTGTAACAGCAGAGAAGGTTTAGGATATAATGCGTTACGCAGCTTGAATTGAAACTCAATGTATTATTACTATTATGCCATTGGTGACCCGTCAAAACAGATTGGTCAAAATGGTCCAGGTCAAAACAGTAGCCGACAAATTGTTTAAATTTAAAAATAAAAAAAAATTGACACTTTTTTAATATTTTAGCATTTGTTCAACTTTTTTACTTTTTAAGAAATGGTAAAATTGCAAAATTATTTCTTGTGATGTAATGATATAATCTCATCTCAACTTACAATTTTGACTTGCTACCATATAGAGTAACTGTTATTAAATTGTTTCTTGTGATGTTATATCATCTTATCTCAACTTACAATTGTGACTTGCTGCAACACAGAGTAACTGTTATTAAATTGTTTCTTGAGATTTTATTATTATTGGTTGTTTTTTTTTGTGATACTGAGTTGGTGAATAAAAATACTAAAATAATATTAGATTGTATTTTTATTCCAAGGTCATTTTGATAGGGGCCTTTTAGAACAGGGCCATTTTGACAGGAGCAGTTGACAGGGCTGTTTGACAGGGGCTGTTTGACTGGGGCTGTTTGACAGTGGCTGCTTTGTCAAAGGCCGTTTTTTCATGTTATTTAATCTTCTAGTGTTATCAAGTCACTGCTCAATTTTGAGCGGTTGAGAACATAAATAAAGCAGTAGTCATATTTTAAATATAGATTTGACTCTGGTTCCTGGGTCATGAAGTTTGTAATATCTTATCTTATCTTAGATATACAGACGCTCCTTCTATGCAGAAGATAATTGCGTCCACAGACCATGAGAGATGATCTATTGGCAAGTGATGCAGCGGTCACAAGCCACGGCTATAGGGGTTCCACGCATTACCCCAGCCGCCTAACTATTGTCTAGTTAGGTACCCATTCAGAGCTGGGTGACTCGGGGACTCCTCAGGCCCCGGGAACAAATCCTCGCCTTCACGTGGATTCGAACTCGTGACCATCGGTATGACAGTCGAGCGCGCTACCTCTCGACCACCACGTCCCACAAGGTCCCACAAGCAGTAATAAACATTTAGACCTGATCAGGTTTACTTACTGCCAGCAGAGGAGTCAAGAGGGATAAAAAAAATTAGCAAGTTTAAATCAAAGATTGCACACTTTGATAATAGTGTTTTAAAAAAAAAAATTAACTGGCATAAAATCTAACAATAAGAGTTCTTGTTAACAAAAAACCTAAACATGGTTCAAGACATAAAATGAAATATTGTTCTTATAACACAAGCAAGCAACATGAATTAAATGTACTGTATTATCTGGCGTATTAGATGACTTATGAACTTGACTTATTAACCCCTAAAAATCTTCTGAAAAGGCAGGGATAACATTTTTTTTTGCTGTGTGCATGAACTTTTGTAACAAATTGTTTAAGATTGAAAAAGGCCCTATGTTTAATGTGTAGGAAAGTTCCAATGGCATGAACTTTTGTAACAAATTGTTTAAGATTGAAAAAGGCCCTATGTTTACTGTGTAGGAAAGTTCCAATGGCTGTCACCAGCAGTTCCCATGTAAGCCGCCCATCTCTGTTGTGTGTAGGGCAGGACCGAAGCACACTTGCTGTCTGTGCTGTTCAGTGGTTGGGTGCATGAGAACTTTAAACGCAATCTGTTGAGAGAAAAATTATTACAAAAAAAAAAATTCTTTTTTTAGAATTTAATCACAAAATTGAAAGGAAATGAAAAATACTGTTAAAAAAGAAAAAAACCCACAAAAACAAAATTATATTCCTGAACATGGACAATTTTTTCATGTTACACTTTAAATTTTGAGTACATTGATTTATTTCAGAATATCTTATCATGTTAAGGCTGAGCAGTGATGGAAATGTTGAATGATGAAATACTTTTCATCTTAAAAATAATAAAATGGAACAAACTTTGTTTGAAGCAAAGATTCTAAAACTATTTTGAGTACATAAATTGTTTCAATTTGAGATGATATCAATTTTTAAATTGTATGCCTTTCTTCCTTCTTTTTCTCTTGTGCCGAGACAGTGAATTAGATATGAAAAAACATTCAGCACAGATTTATTTCATTAATTGACTCATCTATTTCAAATATATGGTCTCATTAGTCACATGCCAACATCTATTTCAAATATATGGCCTCATTATCATTAGTCTCATGCCCACATCTAGTTCAAATATATGGTCTCATTAGTCTCATGCCCACACCTAGTTCAAATATATGGTCTCATTAGTCTCATGCCCACACCTAGTTCAAATATATGGTCTCATTAGTCACATGCCCACACCTAGTTCAAATATATGGTCTCATTAGTCACATGCCCACACCTATTTCAAATATATGGTCTCATTAGTCTCATGCCCACACCTAGTTCAAATATATGGTCTCATTAGTCTCATGCCCACACCTAGTTCAAATATATGGTCTCATTAGTCTCATGCCCACATCTAGTTCACAAATTTTAATATATGGTCTCATTAGTCACATGCCCACATTTAGTTCACAAATATATGGTCTCATTAGTCTCATGCCTACATCTAGTTCACAAATATATGGTCTCATTAGTCACATGCCATTTAGTTCACAAATATGTGGTGTCATTAGTCTCATGCCCACATCTAGTTCACAAATATATGGTCTCATTAGTCTCATGCCCACATCTAGTTCACAAATATATGGTCTCATTAGTCTCATGCCTACATCTAGTTCACAAATATATGGTCTCATTAGTCTCATGCCCACATTTAGTTCACAAATTTAATTGTGCCATTAATCTGATTTTTACTTCACCTGTAGACTGTCATTTGGCCCATGCTGAGATCAAAGGGACTGTACTCTTCATCTGAGTTATCTTCAGGCAGTCCACGATCAGACGCCTTCAAACATTCCCTAGTAACGTATTCCTCGTACTGATCATGGTTCAACTGGTAATAGGGAGCTGGTGGAGTCGGTCATTATGAGGAGATAAGGAGAAGAAAAAAATCATTATTTATTTTATTGACTCTTTGGATTTCAACACAGCTAAGTTTTACTTTTTTTTATATTTGTTTTATTTGTGTATTGTTTGTTGGTTGAAGAAGGCTCTTTGCCGAAACATTCGCTGTTTTGTTACGTCCTGTCAGGCTAACCCATACCGTGTTTACTAATTTATAAGCTTGATTGCAGTCTCACACCCCCCCCCCCAATTTTGTTCACTTATTTAAAGGGAGAATGGCCTCAGCGATCAATGACCACTACATATAAAAGTTTGTAGAAATAACAAATTTTATTATTGTTTCGTAGACTTGTATAACATGGCACACCATCCTATGGCTGGGCTCATGGCATTTTACAAACACTTGCAAAATTTTTAAAATAAAAAAATGACATTACACTCTGTTAGCCTGAACATAACACTACTATCACTATTCTCTATAATGTAAAAATGTCAAGCCACACATGGTAATGACCACACATTGAATGAGTAAATGACCTGGATTTTGCCATGCTAAACAAAGGGATTGTCTTGTAAGATAAAGATAAGTTTGTACATGGAGTTGACTTTGTATCTCTTACAGTGCTGTATCTCTGCATACACATATAAGACTGAATTTGAATGGGGTTGGCTATGAGAAGTTCTAGTGTCTATGTACAAGGGTAGAGTTCTTGTTTTTTTGCGAAATAACTTTTCAAATGAAAATGTTTGTTTGAAATAAATGCAGTAAATTACATCTAAGGAGAAATATCTGTCAAAGGGAAATGTATTTTGATATCTACATCTTTTTCTCTCAACGTGAAACAGAAATTGCAAACACAAAAAGGTTTTGGCGCTTTAAAAGAATCATATAGAAATCTAGTTAAGGGAAATAAAAGTCCTCTGCCAAAAATAAAAATGTTAGAGATAAAAGCGGTTGTTTGTTAGTAAAAAAAAAATCCCTTCTGTGACAGTAACTTTGCTTTGAAATACGCCGATTGATACTAGCTAATGTTGTTTATCTACCCCCTCCTCCCTTCATTCATATAACCCACACCCACACCCCTTGTGCTTCTTGTGTTCATTAACACGTGTTGACCTAGAAAAACTGATGTACAAGGTTGTCAGTATTTAAAGTTAATAAATTAATCAGTTACTAACAATTTCAAATGTGTAAGTCGTCGGCCGTGGGGAGGGACTGCATAGAGATGAATGAGGCCGTGTTTGGTTTTGTTAATAAAAAGATCTCTGCTTTGACATTAAGGTTACTTTGAAATATGCAGATTGTAGACGCTGTTTAACTACCCCCTCTCCTCCTCCCATTTGATTGTGTTTTGCGTGTTCGTTACCATTTGTGCCTCCAATTTAATAAAAAAATAATACACCAAAATTTGTAATTTTTTAAAAAGTCAATAAATTAGTTACTAACAGTCTAAGACGGGTAAGAGGCCACCCATAAATGACGTTTTGCACTTTTTGGGTGAGGCGAAATTTTTGTGAGGAAGGGGTGTCTGTTTTAGAAATGTGACGTCACATCAAAACGTGCAACATAAAATGAAAGTTTGACTTAAAAACTTGAATGCTTACAATTTATTTATTGACGATTTACATGGATTTAAACGTGTATCGTTTTAATAGAGTTCAACTTCACATTAAATACAAACTCAAGTGACAATGAAGTTATTTCACAAATGCTCATTTTCAAAAAGGAGGTACGGCTTTTATGGGGGGGGGGGCGGCGGCGGCTGCAAATCTTTGTTCTAAGGGGGTTCTAAGTTTTTTTTGGACAATGGTGGGGGTGGGGGGTATAAATCGAACAAAATCACGTGATGTCTTTTTTAGACGTCAGTCGTGTGGTTACTGTGAGAAATGAGGTACATGGAAGGTGGCTAGGTTGCTTAGTATAGCTGTATGACAGGGAAAATTATGTGATGTTTTGAACGGGTAACCCGGGTATTCTTCAACAAAATTGACAGCCATATGTACAAGGGAAGAGTTCTAGTGTCTATGTACAAGGGAAGAGTTCTAGTGTCTTATGTACAAGGGAAGAGTTCTATTGTCTATATACAAGGGAAGAGTTCTAGTGTCTATGTACATGGGAAGAGTTCTATTGTCTATATACAAGGGAAGAGTTCTAGTGTCTATGTACACGGTAAGAGTTCTAGTGTCTATGTACAAGGGAAGAGTTCTAGTGTCTATGTACAAGATAAGAATTCTAGAATCTGTGTACTTGGGATGGAGTAACCATCCACCAGTTGATCTAATTTATTGGATTTCTAAAATTCAAGCACTTGGAACGATACAATTTTGACAGGCTATATTTAGATAACGTCCTTGAACTCACTTCCAGGGTCATGTCTCACGACCCCTTCCTGGCTGAGCTTCTCAGCAATACATTTCTGATCCTGCGGTAGAATGGCTTGTGTTTCAGCAGGGAAGAACCAGTAGGTGGCAAAGATGACATCAATTGAGCTGTTGTAGTCCGTGTGTGATGGGGGCAAGGTGGTGGGGGCCAGAACTCCAGTGGATAACAGCCGCTGATAAGAAAATAAAAAATTGATAGATCCATTATATGAGCTACTGGTCATGCATTGAAGTTGATGATATTTTTTAAAAAAAAAAACGCTGAAGAAACAATCTACACAAAAAACATTTTGGGGTTTATCTTACATCAAAACTAGAGGGTGTTGTGAAATATATTTTGGAAGGTCGTGTTCATACAGTTAAAGAAAATTAAATTTAAAGAGCATGTTTGTAGTAGTGATGTGACGGAGCTGATGAAAATCCCCATCCGTCGGATTCGGATTTGGCAAATATAAATCCGTTGGATTTGAATGCGGATGCGGCATTGGTCAACACTTGGCTAAAAAGAGGAGTATACCAAGGTGTCAGTCCCGTGCCCCCCATAACAAGAAGGATTTTTAATCACAAAAATAAATAATTAAAAAAAAATGCATATTGCAGTTTAAAAAGATAAACAAAATGAATGAATTTAATTCCACCAAGCTAATTTGAACCTAAATTTAAAAAAAAACGCTTAAAATCAAGTAAAAAAATTCATACAATTTGACAAACAACATCTAGCGAAATTAAAAACTAAGTTCTTAAAATTGGAGAGTTATGAGAGCATTAAACAAAATAAAAGATACTGTTTATTGTCACATTCACATGAAGCCTCAGTACTTGAAATTAATTAATGGCAGATTAAACTTCAAGAACACCAGTTTCTGGTGTATGTATGTACTGTACATGTTATTAACCATTACTATAAATATATTTTCATGTAAACACAAACTAAAACGCTATTATATATCCATTAATATCTATTCCGAGGTTTATAAAACTCTGATGAAAACAATTTCGTGAGAGGGGTGTAACTAAAATAGGTTCATGATTAAATATGATGTCTAATCTATGGAAAGCTGAGTAAGGGTCTAGGAGTTTAGTTGTATCTGTTTTCTTTATTTCGGGTTTTCGAAAGTCTCTAGGTTTTCTAATTTTAGTTACCATTTCTTCGGCCGTGTTTCATCTGAAAAGGGTAATTTTTCAAATTCGAATCCGACGGATTTTAAAAAAAAATCAGTCAGATTCGAATTTGCTCAAAAATCGTCTAAGTTCGAATGTCGTCGGATTCGAATTCGAACTTCGTCACATCCCTAGTTTGTAGAGCTATTGATATAATTCAGAGGGTATGATTTTAAAGTGGCTGATATTTAATATGTGTATTTGTGCAGAGAATGATGTCTGACTGTATGTTTGTGAAATAAAAGATACTTTAGAGGGTATCTTTATGCGGTCAAAGATAGGGAAAAACTTGTTTGGTGCAGACGATAATTTACAAAGTAGTTTGGTGAAAGGATTGTAGGTCATTTAGAGGTCTTGAGCAAGTGCATCAGAAATCAATATCAAAAGTAGCTGTCATCAGCTTATAAATTCTAGTAAGAATGATGAAGAAAAATTCTCCACCGTCATAAAAAAGTAGCTGACATCAGCTGACCTCTAATGACAATATTACAATCAAGACCAAAAGTAGCTGACCTCTGATGACCATATAACAATCAAGACCAAGAGTGTAAGCTCCACCTCCAAGCAGATTGTTGTTCTCCTGCGTGACTCACCTGCAAACCCTCATCGTCATGTGGGCCTACGTGTCGACGGGATCTTGAGTTTCTCTTGGCCATGAACTGTCGAGAAAGCTTCGGGTATCTCCCAGTTGTCGTTCTTTTATGGGCAGCTTTATACTTGTATGGGTAGCCCTGCTTGTAGTAATCCCCAGGGTCCTCGCTGGGATAATACGGCCCATACGGGTTCCCATAGTAGCCTCTGCCAGGTGCGTTATCTTTGTATGGGATTGAGTACTCATCATCGGACAAGATGGGCTGATTTGGGGGGACTATGTAGCCAGAGGGCTGTGAATATCCACCTTGGTTACCTCCCTTGGAAAGGTATCTCGGCCGTTCATTATAAACTTGTTTTTTACTGGTGGCTATGTTGGCTCCCCCGGGCCCCTTTTTTGAGCCGGTTCTGTGCGGTTGTACGTATGCTCCGTCTGCTCTTTGGTACCCATAATTGTCCACATCACTCTGCTGAAGATTGTTCATTAAAAAACTTTAAAATTAATGACTGAAAATCTTCAAATTAAAATAAATTGCTTTGATGTCTGTCCAGAACTGACCTGATTGGTTATGGTGGTAAAAGACTAAACTAGTAAGTCAGACCTAAGCAGGTAAAAGAGTAAACTAGTTGGTCAGACCTAAGGAGGTAAAAAAGTAAACTAGTTGGTCAGACCTAAGGAGGTAAAAGAGTAAACTAGTTGGTCAGACCTAAGGAGGTAAAAGAGTAAACTAGTTGGTCAGACCTAAGGAGGTAAAAAAGTAAACTAGTTGGTCAGACCTGAGCAGGTAAAAAAGTAAACTAGTTGGTCAGACCTGAGGAGGTAAAAAAGTAAACTAGTTGGTCAGACCTGAGCAGGTAAAAGAGTAAACTAGTAAGTCAGACCTAAGGAGGTAAAAAAGTAAACTAGTTAGTCAGACCTAAGCAGGCAAAAGAGTAAGCTAGTAAGTCAGACCTGAGCAGGTAAAAAAGTAAACTAGTTGGTCAGACCTAAGCGGGTAAAAGAGTAAACTAGTAAGTTAGACATTTGCAGGGTAAATCATTGGTAATTTTATTCTCTATTTAAAAATAAAATTAATTGATTTATTTTCCAGTTTTATTTGTAAAGCTTAAAATAGATTTTGTTCCCCATGGTATAATATAATCTAATATATAAAGCTGAAAGTTTGTTTGTTTGTTTGTTTGTCTGTTTGTTACCAATACAAATCCACACCGTTGGACCCAGGATGGTGAAATTTTGCAGGGGACCCCACTTTGACCTGGAATAGGTCATAGGCTATGTTTTAACCCAAGTTGACCACCCCTAGGGTCAGGGGGTCCATTTTTTTGCTTTTTTCCATATATGACCAATATAAAAAATGAAAATCACGTCAAGATTATTTGTGTCAAAATAGTGCGCACTGTGCAGGAGTATAATATTAACATTCCCTAAGCGGGAAAACCCCATTATTATTAGACTATAATATTTCCATGACATATCCCCAATCTTTACTTTACATTTAAGTCACGGAATTAAATCTATAGAATACCCTGAAACTTATTGCAACTTAAAAAAATACATTATCATCAAGGCATAATCATAGTCATTAACATAAACACATCATCAGCACCACACCGTTGGACCCAGGGTGGTGAAATTTTGCAAGGGAACCCCAATTTGACCTGGAATAGGTCATAGGCTATGTTTTAACCCAAGTTGACCACCCCTAGGGTCAGTGGGGGCATTCTTTTGCTTTTTTCCTTATATGAGCTATATAAAAAATAAAAATCACGTCAAGAATATTTGTGTCAAAATAGTGCGCACTGTGCAGGAGTATAATATTAACATTCCCTAAGCGGGAAAACCCCATTAGTTTTAGACTATAATATTTCCATGACATATCCCCAATCTTTACTTTACATTTAACTCACGGAATTAAATCTATACCCTGAAACTTATTGCAACTTCAAAAAATACATTATCATCAAGG
>MUZC01004501.1:238028-249839 GCA_002072015.1 Radix auricularia | reverse complement strand
AATAATAATAATAATAATAATAATAATAAATTGATAATTTATATAGCTCTGTATCCCACCTAGGAGTTGGGCTCACAGCGAATTTACATGGATATAATAACACATATATTAATTAAATAAACATTCATATCATACTAACCACATAAATGACAATACGTTATACATGACATCAGCTACGTTAATCATTAAAAGAAATTTTGTTTCATTAATGTTGAAAATAAAATTTGAAAAGATGCGTCTCTCTTAAGTGCAGTCTAGAAGGACTGAGTATTTGGAATACTACGGATGTGTAATGGTAGAGAATTCAATAGTTTTGCTGCACAAAAAGAGAATGACCTTTCACCAAATGTTTTAGTTCGTGTCTTAGGAACACAGAGAATGCGTGTGTCTGCAGAAGAGCGAAGCTGGCAACTTGGTGAGTAGACTGACAAAAGTTCAGTAAGATAGGAAAGGCATTAGTCAGAAAAGAAGTTGTATTACGTTCTATTGTGGTGTTAAATTGTACCTGATCTGTAGACAGGGACGCCCTCTTTGGCCAGTTTGCTGCTAATGGCCAGCAAATGAGAGTATCCTTCGGACTTGAATCTCAGGCGGCAGAGATTCGACCTACTTTTTTTATGCTCTTCTGTGCCTGCGAACAAAAAACCAAAATTTTTTCAACACCAAATTTTTTAATGCGCATTTATAACAAGGGGTAGGCGTGGCTGGGGGAGCAGAATTTATTATGGTAAATAAACTTTTTAAAATTAGAAGAAAAAAAATTACAATAGTTATTCTATATATACATATGCACTGTTTCCTTAAAAACAAACATATGATTTGACGCATCTTATTGTTTCTGCCTAATATTTTGACCTAAATCCAGCTGACTAAAAGATTTGGGGACTATTGCTGGAGAAGGTTAAAACAGGAAAAAAATGATAACAAAAATTTAAATCTATTAATGAATACAAGGGTTGTAGGGCGCCTACGTGGCCCACATTTTTAAAAAGCACAAGCAACCCTTCCTTGTTTGATAAATACGAAATATTAAACTTCCTGAAATGTACACAAAGTATTTTTTAATTATAAATCCTAAAATCTTCTTTTTTACATCGTTCTCTTTTCCAAAATTAAAATGTAAACTCAAACAATGACGTAATTTAATATTTTACAGCGAGAAACACGGGACGCGGTGGTCGAGTGGTAGCGCGCTCGACTGGCATACCGATGGTCACGAGTTCGAATCCACGCGAAGGCGAGGATTTGTTCCCGGGGCCAAAGGAGTCCCCGAGTCACACATCTCTGAATGGGTACCTAACTAGACAATAGTTGGGCGGCTGGGTAATGCGTGGAAACCTCAAAGCCGTGGCCTGTGACCACTACATCACTTGCCAACAGATCATCTGTCATGGTCTGTGGACGCAATTATCTTCTGCATAGAAGGAGCTTCTGTATATCTAAGATAAGATAAGATGCTTTTTTAACTGCTATGGACTGTTGTACTATGTCCGTCAGCATTACGGAAACAGTGACTTGGGCTTTAATATTGTTTATACATATATATGTTGTAGTTAGGATATAAATGTTTCACATTAATGCATTGATAATTTTATGTGTCTTACAATATGTACCATATTGTCATTCTATGTTGTAGTTAGGATATGAATTTTTCACATTGATTTTAACATGTTGTTTACTATTTTCGTGTAAAGGGATGTGAGCCCAGTTGCTTACTCAGTTACTGGGGTGCAGCACTATATAATATATAAACCATAAATTTAGGCCTATCATTATTATTATGTACGGTGTTCTCCTTGTCAGCTGATTATCAAAGAAACTATTGGTAAATGGAGTGTGCGTCTTGAAGCTTGTTTTGAATCTATTGGAGGACACTTTGATGAACAGAATGAAAAGTTTATTTAAATTTTAAACTTATTGTAGGATTAGAATGGATTTTCTAAAATTAATATTTAAAAAAAAAGTCTTTACCTTTAATTTTATTATTATCAATAAGTTACTTTAAAAAAAAAAAAGAACACAGCTAGTATATACAAATGTATTATTTTTTTTCATGAAACCATCATTTACCGTTACAAACAATTCACTAAAATTTTCTCCACATGCTGCTTATGTAAGTGACTGTTACACATTTTGTGAGAAAATTTTGTTGTTGCTTTTTTTAAAATGTGAGATACAAAACCCCCCACTATGAATGATGTTCTTTATGTTTGAATTTGACATATCATTTAAAAAGACGTGGGTTCTTTATTTCGCTTATGTATAAACTATTAAATAAAAATAAAACAATTAGGAAATAAAAGTAACTAAAAGTAAAATTCTGACTTGACAGTAATAGCTTACCCTACCCTTCACAAAACTGAACTCTTCTGTCGACCCCTCATGACCTTTACAATCTGCCACCCACACCAGGAAGATGTCGTTCCCCGTCCCTTCCATGGCCACAGTGAGGGGCGAGGACTGTGACCCTATTGTATCTCTGAGCGGGGGATCAATCAGCTTCTTTCCTGTCTTACCATCTATCACTGTGGTCTATTGGAAGGAAAACAGGATAAAAGCATACATGAAAAGAATGAGACAGCTGACTATAGAGGTTAAAGCACATCTTAAGTATTTTAAAGGTTATGAGGTTTGTGTGTCAATTATAAAAACATTATTCAAAATAGCTCATAGTAATATCAACACATTCATCTGCTAGAATCATTTCTCATTGTGAGTCCGGACCTACAGAGCTTAGGGTCAAAGTCAATTTGCGTAAAGATTTTCAGTGCAAGGATTGTTTCCAGTAAAAAATTTTAAAATTTAAATGTTGAAAAAACAGTATTCTGAATAAGAAGCCTGATTTTACAAAATTGTAGGATTGTCAATTTTTTTTAAAAGGATTAATATTTTTTCTTGCCTCTGAATAATAATAAAGAGGATAGCCTGGTCCATGGGCATATTTGACCAAAAAATCTGGTACGTCATCATCATTATAAAAACCTGCAGCTGGAGTGCTGGAAAAAAGGAGGTAAACAAAAAAAAATTAGATGAAATTTTTTACTAAACACTAACATCTTGTTTATGGCAAAATGTACATTTCCAACTTTCGTTTGAACATATTAAAGGCAGAGGCATCACTAGGGTTGGTGTCACCAGGGGTGGTAGCTCATGGTGTCACCTAGGGTGGTAGCTCATGGGGTCACCAGGGGCAGTAGCTCATGGTGTCACCCCTCTCCTGACTTAGCCCATAGAACTCCTCCGAGTTTTCCAGTGCCAAATAACAGGAAAATACAGAATTTATAATTTGGCGTCACCCCTCCACCCCTGATGGTGTCACCCTGGGCGCCCGCCCCAACCACACCATCTAGTGACTCCACTGATTAAAGGCAACAGATTCTCAGACTTTATACAGTATACAGTGACATATCTCTCTTTATTTCAAAACACTTTCCCTGCCACATCTTTATTTCAAACATAGATCTTGCCATAATTTAAAAGAAATTATTATCCAAACAAATTTCTTGTTCTTTTCAAATCTTATAGACTCGGTTCCCACTTCCATTTTCGCACCAAGATAATTTTTGCCCTGCCCCTAAAATGAATCTGGCACCCACGAATTTTGTTACGAAAGCTAAAATTACAATGCACACGAAATTCAAATTGGCCTCAATCTATATTTTTACCCTGAATGCCCCTTGAGGTGGTGTGTAGGTAGACCCTATATTTAAACCTATGAGGTGGTGTGTAAACCCTTGGTTAAACCTGTGAATTGGTGAGTAGACCCTTGGTTAAACCTGTGAGGTGGTGTGTAGACCCTTGGTTAAACCTATGAGATGTTGTGTAGACCCTTGGTTGAAAACCCGTTTTAATACAGTGCAATATATTTTTTAATAAAAAAATCAAAGACTGCATGAGGAATGCCATCTAAAAGGAGAAATATTATAAAATGATAATCCAACTAATAGCAAATATTCTCTGATTAAATGCAGGTAAACAATACATTTTAAGTATATTAATAACATTGGTTTAGTGCTGATGTTCTCTTAGTAATTATATGAGAACTACGTTGCTGGGTAATCTTGTAATTCATTCACATTTCTTATTATGAATAGGTTTTCTTTTTAATAGATAGACCTAAAAAAAATTTGGATGATAGTATTTTAACATTTTGAAAAACCTACCGACGACATCTAGGGGGGGGGGGGCATGATTCGGATGCTTACTTGAATTTAGATATTGAGAATAAGTAAATCAGACAAGTTGGTACCTGTATGTTTCAGACATAGGAAATATGATGGACCAGAGCGGGAGGTACGTGTTGCCGTCCAGGGCCAGGAGTGTGGAGTTGAACATGGGAACAATGATGTCCTCCACTCCGTCTTGCGTGATGTCAGCCAGTGTGGGCGGAGTCATGAAACCCTTGTGTGTATCTGATGACAACTTAACAGCCTGAGTGGGTAACAACAAGGAACAAGTGACAACTTAACAGTCTGAGTGGGGAACAACAAGGAACAAGTGACAACTTAACAGTCTGAGTGGGGAACAACAAGGAACAAGTGACAACTTAACAGCCTGAATGGGGAACAACAAGGAACAAGCGACAACTTAACAGTCTGAGTGGGGAACAACAAGGAACAAGTGACAACTTAACAGTCTGAGTGGGGAACAACAAGGAACAGTGCTGCTCATTAAAACAGACGGAGAAGAGATCATTTCAACTATAAAAAAAATTGCAGAAAATATGAGCTAAAATAAAATATCTGATAAAAAACCCCCATAAAAAAACTCATTTGAAAATAAGTTAACATTTCATAAAAATCATTAGGCAGAGAAAGAATAAGCAGAAGTGAAGATGGCCAGAATATGTGGTAAAATAAAATTATGAAATAAAAAATTGATGAAAATTTAATTTTAAAATAAAATAACAATTTTAAAAAAAAAACAACCTTTGATGCAATGCATTTTTGGAAAATTTATACAGTTTTTAAAGCTGATTCCTTAATGTGCTTTCAGTTTTCTACTTTTTAAAAAAAAATTGCTTTGAAATAATTTTTAACTTTAAATTTATAGAAAAGTGAAATGATTAACCTCTTTAATGTAATGAATGCTGATAAAAATGTCTGTGTCTTTCAATACAAAATCTGCTTAACCTCAGGAGAAGATGCTTATGCCCTATAAATTTAAACCAACCACAAATTACATGCCATATAAGATTTAACTTTTGTTTTATGCCATATGTGACTTACCCAATGTCATATACCCTGTAAGTTTTAGCGTATACTACATGACATGTGAGACTTACCCTTTGCTATATACCCTATGGGTTTACTCCATACCATATAACCGATGAGTTTACCCTACACTATTTACCCTATATTATCTACTCTATGAGACTTATCTTTTAATACATACGCCATGAGTTTTACCCTATTATATATACCCCATGAGTTTTACCCTATTATATATACCCCATGAGTTTTACCTAAAATACATACTCTATGAGTTTTACCCTTTAATGTACACCCCATGAGTTTTACCCTACACCATTTACCCTATATTATATACTATATGCCCTATGAGACTTATCCTTTAATACATACCCTATCAGTTTTACCCTATAATATATACCCCATGAGTTTTACCCTAAAATACACACTCTATGAGTTTTACCCTTTAATATACACCCCATGAGTTTTACCCTACACCATTTACCCTATATTATATACTATATACTCTATGAGACTTATTCTTTAATACAAACCTTATCAGTTTTACCCTATAATATACAGCCCATGAGTTTTACCCTATAATATACAGCCCATGAGTTTTACCCTATAACATACAGCCCATGAGTTTTACCCCCTACTATTTACCCTGTGAGACTCACTCTGTCTATCAAGCCCTTCTTTAAGCTGTCCACCTCCAGTCTCCACAAGGAACCATTGTGGGTCTCACCGCCAGTTCCAAACAAGACCAGCTGGACGCCATCAGCACGGGTTAAGATCTGTGGCGAGTAGTAGGATTCTCTCTTGTCCGGAACACCGGCCCATTGGATAATTTTACCAGACTGACCACTGACCAAGAGGATACGACCTGATAATCTGTGAGCACTTCCTAAGAAGTAAATAAAAAGCTTTACTTAAGGTGGGGGGGGGGGGGGGGAACCTGTTAACTGACTGGACAATCAAAATATAAAACTCTATGTAACATGTTGGTTAAAGTAGCAATACTATAAATAACCCAAATATTTCCAAATCTGGTCTAAATGGGATTCTTTAAAAAAATTACTGTCGAATGTTTAATGCGTGATAACTTCTTTTGCTTCTTTGAAATCAAAACAATAGTGTAATAATAAATGTTTTTTTTAAAAACTGAGTGGGGATGTAAAATATATTTATATAGTCTAGACGGGGGGGGGGGGGGGGGGAGAGTTGGCTGTTCTAAATAAAATATGGGAAATGGATCACAAACTAAACAACCAAGAGAAAAACAAAATGCCTTCTGCTTTCAAGTGAATAATATGCCTCACCTGCCCTTATAAAGTGGGCATCAGACTTACTACCTGCCCCTTGAAGTGGACATCACGTACCTACTTCTTTAGGTGGCTATTGGACTCACCTGCTTCTTGAAGGGGGTCTCCACCATGGATGACAACAATGTCAGGCACTTCGTCCCCGGTGACGTCACTGATGTACTGAGGAGTGTAAAAGTTCATGACGGGGTTCACCGCCTCCTTGTCCACGCCCCTGACTCCAAGCTCCCACAGCAGTGAACCGTCCTTACAGCTGACGGCTACAAATGTCTGACAACAGAGACACGAGAAATGAGAACCGTCCTTACAGCTGACGGCCACAAATGTCTGACAACAGAGACACAAGAAATGAGAACCGTCCTTACAGCTGACGGATACAAATGTCTGACAACAGAGACACAAGAAATGAGAACCGTCCTTACAGCTGACGGCTACAAATGTCTGACAACAGACACACAAGAATTGAGAACCATCCTTACAGCTGACGGCTACAAATGTCTGACAACAGAGACACAAGAAATGAGAACCGTCCTTACAGCTGATGGATGGCTACAAATGTCTGACAACAGAGACACGAGAAATGAGAACCGTCCTTACAGCTGATGGATGGCTACAAATATCTGACAACAGACACACAAGAAATGAGAACCTCTTTTATTACAAGTTTAATATATCGTTTTAACACTAAGCACTTCTTGTCATGTTTGCTGGGTATGTTTGCTGGGTATGTTTGCTGGGTATTTTTGCTGGGTATGTTTGCTGGGTATGTTTGCTGGGTATGTTTGCTGGGTATGTTGCTGGGTATGTTTGCTGGGTATGTTTGCTGGGTATGTTTGCTGGGTATGTTTGCTGGGTATGTTTGCTGGGTATGTTTGCTGGGTATTTTTGCTGGGTATGTTTGCTGGGTGTGTTTGCTGGCTATGTTTGCTGGCTATGTTTGCTGGCTATGTTTGACCATTCGTGCATGAAGTCTATTTCTGTGTACCCACACGTCCTTATATTTTTGTTCATCCTGGGTAAATTTATTTCGTATACATTATGTTTAGGTAATTTTTGTTGTCATTGTTGGGCTAGTTTGTCGTTATATCATAATTTATGATACTCAAAGTTTTTCAACATTATTATCACCCTACAATCCAACATTTATCTAGACATTTATATCATTCATAAAAAAACCATAATTATGGTGACACATATACATTAATTGCCCTATTGTGACATCAAATTTGACTTCCCTCCATAACTATTGAACCTAGTTATCGTGACCATTTCCGTAATAGACACAGTCTTACCCCGCCCCCTCATCTAGACCATTACAAACACATGACACTGTCTTAACCCGCCCCCTCATCTAGACCATTATAAACAGATGACAGTCTTACCCCGCCCCTCATCTAGACCATTACAAACACAAGATACCGCCTTACCCCACCCCCTCATCTAGACCATTACAAACACATAACACTGTCTTACCCCGCCCCCTCACCTAGACCATTACAAACACTTGACACAGTCTTACCCCGCCCCCTCATCTAGACCATTACAAACACAAGACACTATCTTACCCCGCCCCCTCATCTAGACCATTACAAACACAAGACACTATCTTACCCCGGCCCCTCATCTAGACCATTACAAACACAAGTCACAGTCTTACCCCACCCCTTCATCTAGACCATAACAAATACAACAAGACACAGTCTTACCCCGCCCCCTCATCTAGACCATTACAAACACAAGACACTGTCTTATCCCACCCTGTCATCTAGACCATTACAAACACAAGACAGTCTTACCCCGCCCCCTCATCTAGACCATTACAAACACAAGACACTATCTTACCCCGGCCCCTCATCTAGACCGTTACAAACACAAGTCACAGTCTTACCCCGCCCCTTCATCTAGACCATAACAAACACAACAAGACACAGTCTTACCCCGCCCCCTCATCTAGACCATTACAAACACAAGACACTATCTTACCCCGGCCCTCCCCGCAGCAAGGCAGTCCTTCACCCCGTCTCTGTTGAGGTCGTACTTGCAGTTTAGTCCATAAATTTCGTGGTTGGTGTTCAGGCGCCACAGCTCTTTCCCGGTGGCGCCCTCTAGGGCCATGACGCCACCGAAGCATGGTTTCTTGCCCCCAAAGTAAATATCACAGACGATGTCCTTCACGCCGTAACCGTCAGCCCCTGTGGGTGTCACCAGTGAGAAAGTAGTTTGTTAGGCAGTGAATGATAGTGTCACCAGTGAGAAAGTAGTTTGTTAGGCAGTGAATGATGGTGTCACCAGTGAGAAAGTAGTTTGTTAGGCAGTGAATGATGGTGTCACCAATGAGAAAGTAGTTTGTTAGGAAGTGAATGATGGTGTCACCAGTGAGAAAGTAGTTTGTTAGGCAGTGAATGATGGTGTCACCAGTGAGAAAGTAGTCTGTTAAGTGTATGATGGTTTCACCAGTGAGAAAGTAACTCATTAAACACTATATGATGTACATTAGCTGTTCGGGTTGTACAAAAACCATTGGACGTTTTTCCAATCCTTGGAATGTCCCTCTCATCCATCCAGGGCTAAGTAAAAAATTAATAATTGCTGACATTTACTTTTTTGTTCATACATGAAAAAAAAAACAATAGGAAGGTTTCTATATGCTTTATTTCTTGAGATCCATTTTGACATAATGCTTTGTATCAATTAGCAAGACCGCTGGTATGGAAAAAAACAAACATCCAGAACATTGATACAAATTTTCATTTTTTTAAAATCCGGATTAAAATCCAACACTAACTGTTAACAGACAAAAATGGGGCACGATGGTCGGTTGGCATGCGCGCTGGGCTGGGGTACCGATGGTACCGGGCTCAAATTTCCGTGAACGGTAGTGTTCCGGGTCCAAGGGTGTCCCTGAGTCAACCCGGCCCCGAATGGGTACCTGACACTAGCTGGGAACACAAAGTTGGTTGGGAAATTGCGTGGTCCTTCATAGCAGTGGCCTGTGAACGCTGCGTCACTTGCCAATACATTAGTACGCAGTACGTCGCAGTTATCTTCTGCTTAGAAAAAGAGTCTGTATAGATCAGACAAGGAACTATTTTCTTTAATATATATTGCGTTAGCTGAGGGGCGTGTGATCTAGCCCACGTTGAAGTCGCAATAAAAATGTTGATGATTGACTATTGCTACAAAGTCCTCCACTGACGTGGAGAGGAGATGGGCGCCACTAGGTCTACCAAGCACCTAGAAAGTACTAATGGAAACATTAGAACCTGCCTACTACCACAAGGTAATGGGACGCAAATATATATGAGAAACCAGAAACCATAAGAACGTTACTAAAAGTTTTAAACTCAGATCGGCATTTGCTTGGATCGCATCTCAAACTGATACATACATATCATACGATGATGGGCACTGTAAATATAAAAATTTCCTGAATTGAAAAAAAAATTAGACAAGTTCTGTGTGAGGTATTGTAGGTGCGTGTGTGTGGGGTGGGGGTGGGGGGACTAAAACAAAAAAAAAAACCGAAATAGTCGGTAAAGATTTTTTTTTACACTCCGCATAATTTGGAGTTAAAGTTTTTAATTTATAACATTGTAAGTTATAAGTATGCTATTTAATTCCATAGAAATATAAAAATTGCAAAAAATTTTAAAAAGAGCTGCCTGTTGCGTTCTGGATGTAATAAGACAGACGTCTCGACTCTTGTCAATAATAATAAGATTCTTTATTATTGTAATAATTCACGTACAGACACTGCTTCAATAATACAATAGCTGCAGTAATACAATAAAGTCAATGACAGCGATCAAGTACTTTAAACCACAGGCTAATTCCACACAACTCTCTCTTCTCGTGATTGTCACTACCTTCAAGCACACCTCGATAAAATGTATCACAATCACTCGCCTAGTACTACACCGTCCTGTAGTCTGACACACACTACTGTCGTACCCGCGGTACTGACCTCTACTCAACCCGTCACCCTGCTCCGTCTCACACTATATATAGCCCTGCACGAACTCTGCAAGTCATTGCACGTGAACACTAAATGTTCTGTTTACCTGAACACCGCTCACAACATTTTTACAACAATTTCACAACAAATTCAGTCAGTGATTCTCATACCTTGACATATCCCCCCTCTTCCGTTAGATTCTACTCACGAGTAGAATCTTACAATCAAAACAAGTCAGGGTATGGAATCACTACACATTCATAACACATTACTATAATACATCATGGAAAAATTGACATAAATGTATGCAACAACATAATATACCCAACATCACATTCATAATACCTTAATATAATACATCATGGAAAAATTGACATAAATACATGAAAACAACATAATATACCTAACCGACGAAAAATAACAACATTTTTGTCATATTATAACGACTGCAACATACTGATGCCGCTTTCGAGAAGGAAAGCAGTTCTCTACCCGAATTACATAGTCTCAAAATAATAAATAACTCATTTCAGCAGCAATAAAAATTATTTTTTTTACACCTGCGAAGTCTTACATGTATGTAATTATGACACAAGTAATAATAAATTCTTATACCAATATATACCTACAATATACATATATATATATTAGGGCTGCGGAAATTACCGATTAATTTCTCGAATAATCGGTAAATTATTTTATCGATTAAAATTATTTTAATCGATAAAATAGTGATTAAAATTAAAGAAACGTTTTTAACGACTTTTTTTGTTGATTTTTTAATTAATAATTAATAATAGTTTTTATTTTTTTTACGTAAACACTTCTCCGTTAACGAAGAAAGTGTTGGAAAGTGTAAACTTTAAAATAACCTGTTTTATAAGGACAGTGATATAAAAAAACACATTGTTTTTATTTATTTAACAATAACAAAATTTGAATTCATAGACTTTATATCGAACTACTTATATTTAAATATATCTCCTAACAATATAATATTTTTAAAATTAAATTAAATACTTAAGTTATGGGCATTTTAAAAATGCTATAAAATGGTACAAAATGTGAAGGAAAACAACATAGTGAAAAAAGTGATTATGAGGTCTTAGAAAAAAATCTTAACTTTTGAACCAATTGAGATAAAAAATATGATTTTTATCTTTTTGTTAATCATCAAACAATTTCTTTATGGCTGTATTACTTTTATATTTTAAAATTTAATTAGAAATTTTCATTCAAGTGCCTAAACTTTAATACGTTATTTAAGTTATTTTCATTGTTAACTATGTTTTAAAAATAACTAAATAAAAATATCAATTGCCTGATTTTATTACTTCCCTTG
>MUZC01004501.1:219474-230008 GCA_002072015.1 Radix auricularia | reverse complement strand
TATATATATATATATATATATATACAAGATCTCAGGTGAAAAACCCAAGAACAACATATTTTTACAAATTAAAACATTACCAATCAGGCAAAACAAAAAAATGATAGCACTTGTCAACCTCATGGGACCTTTTAAGGAGCAATCACTGCTCTATTAGTAATTTCTTTACTGGGACCTGTGCTATTGAGATATCTTATCCCACTATAGCCACAGTCCTATTTGGATATAAACACAACCCACCGCTCCTGCCACACAGGAACTTGGTTAATTGTATGACAAAAACTGCCCATCACTCCTGTTGCACAGGACATAGTAAATTATATACCAAAACAGCTTATCTCCCCTGCCATACAGGTCTGAATAAACCTCTAGTACATGATCTTCATCATTATTGGCCTAGCACACATCTTCATTGTGTAATAATCAAAATCACCATAAACATATCTACAACATGAATATTCAAGAGTACTATATTAATAGGTTTGCACAGGTTGCTTTAACTGAATCTACTGGTTCCTCACATAAATTCTAAAATATATTTATTTCAGGATTGCCTCCAGCATGAGGTAATCTTAAAGGGATAACCACTTATCCAACTGTAACATTTCAGCATGATTGTATTTAACCCATTACAATCACTTATATCACAATCATGTGCATCTAATAATACATACTGCCTATGGAGATAACAACTTATCTATCCATACCCACAGTTATCTTTATCATAACATAACCATCATCATATATTCATAATGATCAGCAAAAAGTCTTCATACACAATATTTTAACAAAATCATAATCTCATGGAACTATCAACATGAAAATATCTCAAAACTATGAGGTCTCTATGGTTGAATTTTTCTTACACATTCAACCCACTGGCCATGAATATATAAAACCCTCATCAATACATGGCATCTTAATGACACACTGTCACATTGTCCCCAAAATAATTTCTCAACCAAGACAAAACATAATCATAGTCAAGTCCTCTTTAATTATATTTACTCATCAACTTGCTAACAAAACCAAAAAAAATAAATCATAGCCATTGTACTTGATAGTGGTATATTTCGTTTATCCCCCATTCCTACCAGTAAACGCCCCTGGTTATCTTTATCCTGACTGCTCGTTTTCAAAGCAAGCCTAGGCGGGACTTTTAACATGGCAATGCTACCTAACCCCCAACTCGTGTCAAGCGCATCTTTTTTTACCGTACATGTTCGTGGCGACCCACTCATATTCACTCCCACTTATCAATATTTTCAGGATGACCCCAACTATCAACCAAATCATTAGCCCTAACGGCCAAGCACCCCGGTCATCTGATTCACGGTCTCCGTAATTTGATCTAGATCTACACGGGTTGTGACGCCTATTTGAGTTTTTGTCGGTCACGGTCTGGTTATTTCTGGTCCGACCTGTCCCCACATAGTAGTTCACCTTGTATTCTTTCGTGAGGCCGTCTTGGTTACGAGAAAAGTTTGTCCCGCTGCCATAAACATAGCCTGTGTCTATCAAATCAACACAAACGTCCCCTGAGCACATGTCATAATTTTGCGTGAACCCACAGCAGCGGTTCTCATTACTTTTCTCATTTTCATAATTGTCGGTGCTTTTTTCTACAATTTCTGCAGCACACTTTGCAGTTTTTACCTCATTACATTCATCCATTATCACTATAGTAACTTTCTCCCCTTGTGTAACTCTGCTCTGTTCTGTCTTTTCATCTATCCTAACTAACTGGTCTACCGTTGGCTTCTCATTTTGCTTATTGTCCGCTTGTTGATTTTCCATTGATACCTCTTTCTCTATTAGGGCTTCTTTTAAGATCAAAATTTCATCATCTTTCATTATCAATTTCAGACTTAAATCATAGTTTATTTCTTCTTTTTCTTTAACGATTCTCCACATTTCAGTAAAGTCCTCTTCATTACGTGCTACGTTTCTGTTTAGTTCACCAATCTCCTCTTCTTTCTGAGCCAATAAATCTTCCATATATATATTTTCTCTCTCTTTTTCTGCTAGTTCAATCTGTAATCTTTCTAATAGTTCATCTCTTTCTACTTCAGACTTCTTTAACTCTTCCTCTGTGTCCTGCATTATACTAGCTAGGTTTCTCTCCATTTCTATGTTCCAATTTTCGTAATCTTTTATCATTGACTTCAGATTTGTGTCATAAGTTTCTCCTGATTCTATAACCCTTCTCAAATTTTCATCATTGTCTTCTTCACTCAGTGTAGCGTTACATGTAGCATTATTCTCTACAGCCAGTTCTACAATATCCGTAGTTTCTACTATCCTGTCGTTTAGTTCTCTCTGTATTTTTTTTACTAATAATTCATCCTTTTCAACTAAGTGATTGTTTACTTGGGCAATTTTCATTTTTAACTTCTGTGACTCCATTTCATTTTCATCAAGTTCTGTATTGTGCTCTTTGCAATATTTTTCTAGGGTCGTTAATCTACTTTGAGCGCAGCACCATATTGCCTCTAGCTCACTCAATGTATCTTTTGGTTTCTCTAGTGCTATTTAAATAATTTCTTCTTTTTGTTCAGCTTTCCCAGACTATATTTTTATTTCTCTACTTCCCATATATTTCCTTCCAGCAGCTTCTATTTCTGGCAATTTTAACTTATGTTCCCTCTCTCTCTGTCTTATTAACTGCTCATGTTTTCTCTGTCTTTCGTCATACTCTATCTGTTCCCTTAATTTTTCGTCTGCTTGGAATTCTTTCCATTGAGCCCTTACATATTCATTTAATTCCTCTCCCCTAAGTGTAAGTTTTCCCCCTGCTTTTCTAAATAACTCAATTTTTTGGTCCATTAACTTTTCGTCCATGTTTACCCCTTTACTCTGACTTCTAGTTTCTATCTCTACTTCCTACTATTGTACGTAAACAAAGGGGTTGGAGGAAAAAATATCTATATCGATCTCTATCTGACAATACTCTTAAGTCCAACAATCATTCAAAAAAAAATATTTGTACTTGCCTTGACTGTCAGAACCAGTACACACACTTTCACATACATGAAAAATCCCCATACATTTGTCCATGAACAAAATCCAAATTGTTCTTGTCCACACTAACCTCTACGGTTACGGGATTCTTGAAACCCGACGACACCGTTGACACTGGGCAGCAACGAGGAGGCGGATGTCTCCCTCAAGGACAGGACTGTCACCGACAACACACTGGCATCGGACAGCAACGAGGAGGTGGGTGTCTCCCTAAAGAACAGGACTGTCACCGAAAACACACTGGCATCGGACAGCAACGAGGAGGCGGGTGCCTCTCTCACGGACAGGACTTCACCAACACCAAACTGGTCAGCAACGAGGCGGATGCCTCTCTCGCGGACAGGACTTCACCGACACCACACTGGTCAGCAACGAGGCTGATGCCTCTCTCACGGACAGGACTTCACCGACACCACCATAGATATTGGACAGCAACGAAGAGGCGGGTGCCTGTCTGACGGACAGGACTGTCACCGACAGCACACCGGACCTGATGACTGCGGCCGACGCCTCAATGTTCGACAAAACTGTCTCACCTTAGTGTCCTTAGAAGTTGTACTTGACAAGAGTCTCCAGAAGTCCTCTGACGTAGCCCCCACTGTTGCGTTCTGGGTTCTGGATGTAATTAGACAGACGTCTCGACTCTTGTCAATAATAATAAGATTCTTTATTGTTGTAATAATTCACGTACAGATTCCGTAATACAATAAAGTCAATGACAGCCATCAAGTACTTTAAACCACAGGCTAATTCCACACAAGTCTCTCTTCTCGTGATTGTCACTACCTTCGAGCACACCTCGATAAAATGTATCACAATCACTCGCCTAGTACTACACCGTCCTGTAGTCTGACACACACTACTGTCGTACCCGCGGTACTGACCTCTACTCAACCCGTCACCCTGCTCCGTCTCACACTATATATAGCCCTGCACGAACTCTGCAAGTCATTGCATGTGAACACTAAATGTTCTGTTTACCTGAACACCGCTCACAACATTTTCACAACAATTTCACAACAAATTCAGTCAGTGATTCTCATACCTTGACACTGCCATGTTAATTACTGGAGAATATTCAAAACAGCAATAGTTAAATCATTAAACCTTGAAACACCAGATGATAGAAGAGCCAAAAGTGAATTGATAATTAAACAAAAAGCATTTAATTCTAATTAGAAATACAAAACAAAGATAACTTAAACGACCCTCAGATAGACATAAGGATAAAAACACCTTTCTTATCCCGTATGCAAGAACAAACACATGCACTTTTTCTTTCTTCCCGTCCAGAATTCGGGAGTGGCATGGGTTGTCTGGAGAAACCCGGAAAGCCAACACTTTATCATCATTTAAATCTCTACTGTGGGACGTGGTGGTCGAGAGGTAGCGCTCTCGACTGTCACACTGATGGTCATGAGTTCGAATCCACACGAAAGTGAAGATTTGTTCTTGGGGCCTGAGGAGTCCCCGAGTCACCCAGCTCCGAATGGGTACCTAACTAGACAATAGTTAGGCGGCTGGGGTAATGCGTGGAACCCCTATAGCCGTGGCCTGTGACCGCTGCATCACTTGCCAACAGATCATCTCTCATGGTCTGTGGACGCAATTATCTTCTGCATAGAAGGAGCGTCTGTATATCTAAGATCAGAAGAAAACTAAGAATGCATGACTAAACACAAACCATAGATAAACGTAGCACGCAATAATCTTCTGTATAGAAGGAGCGTCTGTAACAGATAAGATAAGGTAGAAAGTTTTGTCGCTATGTTTTCATTTCCCAGAATCAACTGTAAATTTAGAAACTTGTTTTTATCTTCCATTGATCGCAGTAACGATCGTGACTTACTTGAGTTTAAAAAATTATGTGTTAGAGCTACTGAACCTATAATATTCAACGCAGCAGGGGCGGATTAAGACTTCACGGGGCCCCTGGGTGCAATTCAAACTGGGGACATATCCAGCCGGCGTCCCTTTAAATAAAATGATTGCTAGGAGGTAATATAAGATTGTAACTAAATAGTCCATTGGTTCCTTGCTCATGCTTTGTCTGTATTTCGGGTAAGGCCTTCTGTCACATGATAGTAATTAATATATTATTAATAGAAAGAGATCACGTGACGAATGAATGCTAGAGGGCGCCAGTTGTAGTTAATTGAGCAAAAAAGTGTGCGTGAAGGCAGCATGGCTCTCCACTGATGTTATCCATGTACAATGTGTAATTACTATTAGTGTTAAATTAAAGTTTAATAGTTGATGAAAGACTCATGTGTTTTCATAGAAGTTGGAGTCTGTCAGTAATATACGCCTACAAGCGTGAGTTCTCACGAGAAGATTAAGTTTCGCTCTGGAATAATATACAAGTAATAAGTTACACTTAATATCATACATTAAGAGACAAAACGTTACATTTGGTGTCAAGAAGACGTTATATTGGTGTCAAGAAGACGTTACATTTGGTGTAAGACGTTACACCTTCCCAGCCAAAAACACGAAGAAAAAAATGTTTGAAGTGTTTGCTTGCATACTAAAATTGAGTGTAAAATAAAATATATATTTTTTGGTATTCTTTTTAACTTGGTAGCTATAAATTTCTTAAATAATTTCTCTTTTTCTATCGGGTCTGAGTATCGATCAGATTAGTAGATAAGATTTTATTAACATATTTAATTAACGATATTTTCAAAGATTCATGCAAACATTTGTCCACCTTAATTATAAAATAAACTAAGTTTCGGGGCCCTAAATTATCGGGGGCCCCTGGCTTTAGCCCGTTCTGCGCCTCTCTTAATCCGCCATAGCAGCGCAGTTTTAACTAGCTATAACAGGCGTGGCACACGGCTTAAAACAAAAATTTGTGACAATAATAATCCTGTGGATTTTTTAGAATAAAAAAGTATCCTATAAATTAGCCTCCGGGTTATCCCGAGGTGTGTATATTTCCCTGGAGGACTTTCGTTCCCTTCAATCCGTAGGTATCTCCGCCGAGGAAAAAAAAATCTAGTTGCCACTCAGGGAAATCTATAACATCGAAAAGACAAATTGTACGTTCATGGAGCGAGTAAACATCTGTAATTGTGTAGATAACATACGATAACAATGCGTCATTTATTCGCCATAAGAGGCAACTGTGTCGACTGTGTGCTATACGTTTGGTCTGGTGGACGGTTAGTTTTCTGAGGAAAACAATTAGCGCTCCCATACGAGAGTTCAGACAAGGATTGCAACACTGTTTTCTTTTAAAATAAAAAAAAAATACAATAAAGGTGCGGTTTTCAACAAACCCAGTGATGATGACATTATCACAATACGAAGTAGGAACATGTCCACACAACAAGATGATGATATTATCACAATGCTGGTCTAAAAAACATTAACGCCCTGTTCCCAGTTCGCACTCAATAGCCAGCCCCCGGGGAGGTGGGGAACAAAGTCCAGATTCGTCTCAATCTCCAATTTATTTCAACACCCAGTAGCTCCCTCCTCCCCCTCCTCGACGACCATTCCAATAAATTATATCTCTCCATTTTGATTTCATCGCCTGCCGCTAGTCGTCTCTTCCGTCTCTTCCTTCTCTCACATGACATCACACCACTCAACCCCCACGCGCCTTTGTCTGTTACTTCGTCCGATAGATGGCAAGTAAAGTGTTCTGAGACCTTAACACGTCAACCATCTTTAAGTAATGCCGCTAAATTTAGCGCATATCTCTGTTGATTACTGCTGATACGGCTGCTAACAACGCATTTCAGCTCACTCATGGCAGCAACGACTAGGTTAGTAAAAACATTTCGTGAGATTATGCTAACAACGCATTTCAGCTCACTCATGGCAGCAACGACTAGGTTAGTAAAAACATTTCGTGAGATTATGTTTCAGACAAGTTTTCTAATATGGCTAAGACAAAATCACTAAATAAATTCTCGTTTTTCACGTCTGGAGTTCGGACATGAAATGAGTTACCTCCCGTTGAATGGTGAAATCAGCACTCTATCAACATTTAAAACTCGAATAGAAATGCAACACTTTACATAAACCATGGATAAGCGTAGGACGCAATAATCTTCTAAAAAAAAAAAAAAAAAAAAGAAGGAGCGTCTGTAATAGGCAGGCTTGTCCATGGGACATATTTTTCTGTCCCATCCCATCCCATGGCAATTTATGCCTGTCCCATCACATCCCATCCCATGGGACGTTTCCTATGGGAATCCCATGGGAAAAACATTCACATGGACAAGCCTGGTAATAGGTAGACAATCCTGTACACGACACATCTTAAAGGCAGTGTTAAAAACGTAGTAGTACACGGACGTTTTGTTTTGTTTCGTACCTTCCCGTCCTAGGGAACATTGTGGCCTGTATTTTCTATTTACAGAATTTCAATGAAAACACAAAAAACATATTTGAATAAAGCCACAGCACGTTGTCTTTGAGCTTTAACGATCGTTTGATGCACAAATGATTTTACCACCTGTAAGCATCAGAGTGTCCCTCTTAGACTTAATAATTACACCCGGCTCTGAAGTGTTAATATTTTGATGTTGTTGATTCTTATACAAATGTAACTCCAAGCGAGGGGGCCGTCCATAAATGACGTCACGCGATTTAGGCCGATTTTACTCCTCCTCCCTTGTCATACTCCGTCATACACAAAAACTTAGACCCCACCCCCTCCAATAGCTGAAACCCTTATTTCCAATTTAAAATTATGTTGTTTCAAATTTTTTTTTTTTTTTTTTACAATTTAAGCATGTTTTTAGTGCAAGTCTACGCTCAATATAGTAACGCGCGTGAAGCCATTGAGAAAGCTACTAAATAAATTGCAAGCAATCAAAATTTTTTATGTGGAACTTTTAATTTAACTTGTGCGTTTTGTTGTGACATCACATTTCCTAAGCATCCCCTCCCCATCGTCAAAATCGCATGTCCCCTCCCCTTTAGGCGCACGACGTCATACATGGATATGGACGGTCCCTGGTGCATTGAATGGACTCCATCGCACCCACAAACAGTGACCCCCCCCCCACACACACACATTTCCTTCATTCAATAAAACAGGTCAATATCCAAATACATAAAAAATGGATAGCGGTCTAAAAATATCAGGAATAAATTAATCCTTAACTCAATTCTGCGTATGAAAAAAAAAAAAAGCTACTGTTAAACAAATAAATATTTCTTGTTAAAACAAGTCGTCTCGTCAGGGCTAAACATACCCTAGTTTTAACAACAGCAACAATTATCTAAAAGCCTGAATGCAGTCTCACCCAATATTTTGTTTGTACTATCAAACCACGTAGACCCCTGACCCCTGGTCACAGACAGAACTCGACATTTTGCTGAGAGAAATAACCCAGAGGTTGGTAACCTGTTATGAGCGAGAAGTCTGTTATATTTCCGTAGTAAATATTTTATAAACCCTTGCCATTATCTAAGGGTTTGTTTTTATAGAAATTCCCCTCGCAGTCGTCTCGGATAACAATTGACATTTGAGTTTTTGTTAGATTTTAAAAAAAATTGCTGGTTCGGTTAAGAAACGCATAAAAATTCTCGTTTTTCCTCGTCTGAAATTTGTACGTAAAAGGGTTGCCCGAGGAAACTAGAAAAACCAAAACTCTATAAAGATGTAAAACTCTTACAGACATGCAAAAGTAGACGTAAACCATAGATAAGTGTTGAACGCAATACTCTTCTGTATAGAAGGGGTGTCTGTAAGAGATAAAAATAAGAAAATATTATTCTCAGACGCTCCCTGTGGTTGTCATTACGTTTTTTTTTTCTTCATGTTTCCTCAAACATCTTGCATTGCTTGTTTTTTTTTTTCTACTTGACCTGACTGAGGTCTTCCTTCCTTAGCGACAGCCTTTCTTTAAATGACCATATCTATTACCACAAGGACACGCACAACTCACACGCGTCGACAAGACCAGGAAATCGACCCCCCTAAAGCCTTAAACATGACAAGGAACCCCCACACTAAAACAACGACCGCAGAGAATTTGTGCGGGGGGGGGGGGGGAGGGGCCGAGTTCACATGGATGGGGTTTAACTAGAGTTGGACAAGAAAATTTGTTACGGATCGGAGGAGATGCAGACAATGTAAATTAATACAACGAGCTTCGTGTCACGTGATGTCATCCCGCCCGGCGGGGGGAGGACTACTTTTCATTATAGGATCAACGGGGAATCCAAATGAGAACGAAATGGCGGAGCCGTTCTAGACCCTATCCCGAGGGAGTTAATCTAAAAGGTTTCTATCCGTCCATATCCGGGACATGCGCACAGGTCGCAGAGTTACCAGATTTTGAAGATAACATTTTATGGCGCGCTCCTATGCGGAAATCGGTCGTGTTTGGGGTTCAGCAGATACTCTGCAATAACTGCCCCATTTTCTAGAACGCTGTGCCTAATAGAGGCGCTACTTCCAGGTGCGTAGTTGTGGCTAGTGACGTCCTGGGCGGACTGTAGTGTTGTTTTTTCATCAAAATCCTTCCACATAAAAAGACAAAAAGAAACGTTTACTATTGTCCGAAAACCACATCTTTCGATACAATGAGAAAAAGGTCCCTTCCGTTCATAAATTTTGACAAATTCTGCTGAATGTTGATACCTTCTGCTAAAAGTGGATGCACAATTTTAAAATTTAAAAAATTTAAAACAAAAATTTAATGCATGCTTTTAATTTAAAAAAGTAAAAATATCTCGGAGACGTTCTCAGGCGCTTGAAAGGAAATCTAAGCTATCAAGAAAATCCGTTGTTTCGTGTGAGCTGATAATTCACGACGATTGTTCGTGTCTCTGAGCAATTAGCTTTTGTTTTGTCCCCACATTCACTAATTTAATTTAATTTATTTTCATATTTCTTTTTCAATGTTGAGGCTAACTTCCTTTCATAACAGATTTTCTTCTTTTCATTTCGCATTTTTCAGGTCCTCCTCAAGACCCTCATAAAAATGTAATTATTTCATTTTTTAGAGATTTCCAATAACCAAGTCCTCGTGTTCACCAGCTCATGAAACAAACAATCAGAGGTTGATGTACAAATCTCTAGTCTCCCCAGCTCATATGATACAAACTCTCACATGTTGAAGTACAAATCTCTAGTCTCCCCAGCTCATATGATACAAACTCTCACATGTTGAGGTACAAATCTCTAGTCTCCCCAACTCATATGATACAAACTCTCACATGTTGAGGTACAAATCTCTAGTCTCCCTAGCTCATATGATACAAACTCTCACATGTTGAAGTACAAATCTCTAGTCTCCCTAGCTCATATGATACAAACTCTCACATGTTGAGGTACACATCTCTAGTCTCCCCAGCTCATATGATACAAACTCTCACATGTTGAAGTACAAATCTTTAGTCTCCCCAGCTCATATAATACAAACTCTCACATGTTGAAGTACAAATCTCTAGTCTCCCCAGCTCATATGATACAAACTCTCACATGTTGACGTACAAATCTCTAGTCTCCCCAGCTCATATGATACAAACTCTCACATGTTGA
>MUZC01004501.1:194124-205556 GCA_002072015.1 Radix auricularia | reverse complement strand
GTGAAAGTGTTCACGGATGGGTCTGCCAGCCGGAGTGACAGAACTGCAGGATATGGTGCGCTCATCCTATACCCATTAGGAGGGCCACCAAAAGAGGAACTTTCAGGACCCTGTGGGACCACAGCATCGAACTACGATGCGGAGCTTGAAGCTATTCACAGGGCCCTGGAAAGTGTGCACCTAACACTGCAAGGGTCGGGACTAGTAGGTCTCGACACGGTCTTGTTTTGTGACTCGAGATCAGCGCTCGAAGTCCTGCTATCTGAGAAACGTAGCACCCACTTAGTCGACTCCATTTTGGAGGACGTAGGCAGACTCGAGAGACTTGGTGGCAGGGTCACAGTTCAATGGATCCCTAGCCACGTGGATGTAGAAGGCAATGAGATAGCAGACTCGCTGGCAAAAGCTGGAGCAGCCCAACCCCAACCAGATGTCCCAGTCACATACCTGGGCGCAAAGACTTGGCTTAAGGACCACTTTAGGGAAAAGTGGTGCCAGGTGTGGGAAGATGGAGCTACTGCCAGAGGGGTGTTCGCTAACATGCCCAGGCCTAGCAGATCAGACCAGTGGTGGGGACTAAATCGAAGGGAACAGAGTTTGGTTACCCAAATGGGCACCGAGCATTGCCCAACCAAATCGTACTTTAACAGGCTAGATCACAACAGGGACTCCAACTGCCGCCATTGCAGCCAAGCCTCTGAGACGATCATGCACTTGTTGACGTCATGTCCCGTGCTTGACATAGCCGAGGAGGTTAGGGGGGCAGGGGAGTCCTACGTTAGGACAATGTTGTATGGCACTGCCCAACAGATGGAGCAGATTGCCCAAGTAATAGCCAAGGCCTTAAGAGAGTAATCTCAGGCCCATAGAATATGTGTTTAGTTTAGTTTAGTTGTTGATTCTATAAAAGATTTCCCAAAATCATTCTTCGCCATTGACAGTTAAACCATAAACGTGTTTCGTGAGATCGAAAAAAAGTTGCTAATTTTATCCCTACTGAATGTAAACACATGCTATTTCTAAACAGAAAGGAAGTAGAAAAGGTTACCTCTCATTTGTAAACTTAATAAGTCTAGTGGGACACTCTAAGCAACGAAATAAACTCAAAAACTTAATTCGACGATATATCGGTGATTGGCACAAACGTGACCAGGCGAGATCGCAGATATATCGGCGATTGGCAGGGAAAGAGTTAAACCAAAAACGTGTTTCGTGAGATCGAATGGACATTGCTTGGACAAAACTGCATTGAAAATTGAATGCTTTTTCAAGAATTTTGTTATGTTCAGTAAGGGCAACCCCGCTGCAGCAGCTTGTAAATAATTCCTTGTTGTCCAAGAAAACCGTATATTGGTATACCCTTATGCGTGCTGTCCTTGCTGGCTCTGCCCTTTTGGGCTCTATAATATTTTATTGATGGGTTAATGGGCAAACCTTTGCTACTGCTTGCCAGAGCCCAGAATGTTGCCCAGGGCGACCTCTTTGTGTACACCTACGGGTTTTGCCCTTCCTGGATCAGGTTTTCGGGCTATGTGGTGAGTGAAATTGGATATGGGTTTAAATGTATAGTGTACTTAAATACGATCCAAGCAAATGTCGATGTTATATTAAAACTAAAGGTAAATGTCGCATGATTTCTAATCTAATAGTAATTCTATTAATAAGAGCATAATTGCATATTTAAATGTGCTTGCATTAAATTGACAGAGCAAATATATTCTTGAACTAATAATTAACTATTGTAAATTGTTAACATTAATGTCAAAATAAAAATTTAAAAAGTGTTTTGAAAATGTAATTGCTTATCTCCCTTTACATGTTGTTTTTCTGTCCCTTGAAAATTCTTACCTTAATGTCTCTTTCAAATAACTGCTTACTTTTTTTTTTTTTTTGGTCTCTTTGGGAAGGTCGCGCAAACTCTTAAGTAATTTCTTTTTAATTATAAAGCAAAAAAAAATATTAATAAATAAATTAAAAAAATACATAAATAAATAAAAAAGCCACAACTATCGTTTAAATATCAATTTTAACAGTAAATAAAACTGAAACCAATACAAGTTCCTTACCAGTGGCGAATCCAAAAATTATATCCAATATCCCGTCACCGTTGACATCGACAAGACGAAAGGCAGACTCGGTCAACAATTTTGGAATTCCCACAACCCACACATCCTGCACTTCTACTTTATCGCAGCCAATCACCGTAGTCCTTGCGTTTCCCAGACTTAAACTGCTTTTCGATTGGTCTTCCTGGTTCACCGGATTCGACTGATTTTTGTGCCTGTTCGCGATATACACAATAGTTGCCATGACGCCGCATAAAACGGTGACCAGGGCGACAAAGTAAAAAATGGGCTTGAAAATGTGACAAAACCTGCACTCAATCGTTCTCGTTTTCACCTTTGTCCTCTGACCTTTACTCCGCGGATGCATCAGCGGCTTGGACGCCGAGATTTCCAGATTCGCGTCCTGCACGAAGACCTCGTCCTCGTCAGATTCCTGGACGTCGTAGCCATTCTCAACCACGGGCACCTCCTCGCTGATGAAGCCGTTGCGGTGGCTCCGCTTCTTGCTGAAAAAAACGCGCGCACTTGCCATGTTGTGCTTTTATTTATTGGTTGCATACAGTGTTGGGCAAGTTAGAATCGTTTACCTCGTAGCGTATCGTGGCCCTTGACTTGGTGTAAATGAAGATCTTCGCCTTTAACTACTTGAAGTGAATCGAGTTTTTCACATGGCTTTGTTTTTTTGTTTTTTTTTTAAAATGTCTGTAAAGCAATCTTCCGAGACGTGAAAATTAAAAATCTGGTAGGAATCCCATTACATGTTCTCAGCTGATTCCAGAGCAGAACGTGTGGCTCAGCTTCACTGGCAATTCACGGAGAAATCGAAAGCAGCTCCCATGACAACGATGACATGTGTTAGCGTTGGGGACGCTAAAAATGAAAGGGACAATTAATTAGAGACAATTATTTGAAAGTTTTTATCAATATAAAGTGTGGTTATGCATGTTTAGGAAAAATAACTTAGTTTATATGAAGTTTACACACTGCCACCTCGCTTGTTAGGAATATACAAAAGATATTTAAAAAGTGGAAGGGGAAGGGGGTATTTCTAGTAACAATTAGGGTTGTCTTTCAACTAATGTAGGGCGATTTTGATGGGTTTTTAAAAATAATAACAGAAAAAGCACACTTATCCTATATAATAAAAGGCAATTTTCTGTCCGGTCATCATAGATAGTGATTGGTGCCTCAAACACACACAAACTAAGATAGTCCCGTAGGAAGGAATACAGTTTCTAGTTAAATAAATGAAAACATTCTTTAAAAAATTACCGATGTTGCAAAAAAGTTATATCAAATTGCCAAAAAACTTTACCACCCCAAATAATGACATGCGCATTGATGTCCCCCCCGCCCGCTCAAATCCCCATTAAACAACACATCATCTTTATTGCCGTTGTCTGATGATATATAAGGCTGTGACAGAGAAACACACGAAGTTTGTGAATAGAAGCCGACTGTCTGGGTTGATACTGCGATCGATAATGACAAATGACATCGCATTACCAAATATATATACGTTCTGTTATGTTACCCCCTCCTCCTCAATTCAACAAATCAGCTTAAATATTGCCTGTAACGTACGATGATATATACGGCCGTGGCTGGCAAACACACGAAATGTGTGACTAGAACTTGACTGTCCAGGTCGATGGTGATCTAAGGATCTGTGTAGGTCCCTGATCTCGCGTCCCATATATGTAATGGGTTTAACAAGGAGAGGGGTGGGGGTAGGGAGATTCAATTTAGTCCCGAGGGAACATAGAAGCATTTATTATTGAAAAGGACATTGACAATTTTATAAATTATTTTTTAAAATTATTTAATCATTAACACATCGTTTTGTACATCAATTCACAATCTGATGACCGATGTTTTGTACAACAGCAAACAACAACAAAATCCCACATTTGGTAGGTATTATTTATTTTTATTTTGAATGCAAAAAGATAATGGGTCACATTGTGATGTGGGGTGGGTGCGTGGAGTGTATGCAGCACACAGAGAATATAATGGGCGTGGAAATGGTTGCCTGAAGAAACCAGGGAAACCAACACTTTATCAACATATAAAACTCTAATAAGAATGCCGTACTAGACATAAACCAGAGATAAGAATATGACGCAAAAATTTTCCGTTTAGATGGCCCGTTTAACATATGAAATAAGATATAAGAATGCAGGGCTAGACACAAACCATAGATCACCGGAGGACGCAATAATCGTCTGTATAGAAGGAGCGGCTGTAACAGATAAGATAAGATAAGATGATAAGATAAGATGATAAGATAAGATAAGATGACAAGATAAGATGACAAGATAAGATGACAAGATAAGATGATAAGATAAGATGATAAGGTAAGATGATAAGATAAGATGATTAGTTAAGATGATAAGATAAGATAAGATGATAAGATAATACATTCAGAGAGGCGCCCAGCCACTGTAATGTGCTCGTAACCTGCACAAGTGGACGTACTCCAACTGGCCACATCACCCACCGTGGTCCGCAGTGCTTTAGGTAACAACCCAACATGGGCGTGAGGTGGGGAAATCCCCGATGCAGACAAGGGAGTTGCTGGATCCCCCCTCAGACTTTTTTTCTGAACCTCATTGTTTATATCATAATCCTGTGGCCTGTCTTCCACATCTTCCTGCTCTTGTATTTATTGTCAATGTGCATGTATTATGATATGACTTTGTCGAGCTCTGTCGAAGAGACGGTATATTTTTCACAACTGGATAGAAGCCTAATGGACGATATGCGACATGTGTTTCGAATCATAAAGTAATAACAAAATAATTTACTGCCACACGCACACACGCACACACACACACACTGTTATGACTGTATTTTGATGCTGAGGTTTGCAAGATGATTCATTCGAATAAATTATTTAAGTTTAAAAAACCTGTTTCATAAAGATTTTCTATCTGCGGTGAGCTGAAACGTTGAAAATATTACAAATGAGGGCTGCGAAAATTAACGATTAATTTCTCGATTAAATTTTAAAAATTTTATCGATTAAACTAGTTTTAATCGATAAAAATTCGATTGAAATTTTAGAAAATATTTAAAATATTTTTTTTTTCAATTTATTAAAAAATTATTAGTAAACAATATAATAGCCCAGATCCCAGGATCTGTATCGCTGAGAAACATAGGACAACAGTTCATAGTAGTTAAAAAAGTTCAAAATATTATTTTTTGTCTTTAAGACAGGGGAAACATCTCAATAAAATTTTAAAAAATGTCAATTAATGATTTTATTACTTCCCTTGAGATGTTTGCCTTTAATCGAAGTTAACGATTAATTCATGAAATTAATCGTTAATTTGTCAAAAGTTAAGGATTAAATTTAAATTAATCGTTACCAGCCCTATACAAAATGTATTTAAGATGCTCACAAAATGTCCCGTACTTTTGGGTCATCACATTATGTGGCCAGAGAAATTGAGTAAAACCAATGAAACGTAAATACCTTTGAAATTATTGCTGCACACACTTTTTAGCGTACTTCATATGATAAAAATTATATTTTATATAAGAAAAGTCATACTTTAAATTTTGCATTTATTTTATTTTATTTAATTTCTTTTTGTATTCTCAGTTATAATATATTTTTTTTGTATTATGGCCAACGCTATTTAAAAAAAAAAATTAATTAAAAAAAAATATTGCTTTAAAAATTACTTAAATGAAACTTTAGATTTCCTTTAAATAAAAGTTGCGATCTGCCCTACCCACGACTTTATAAACTTTATTCTAAAATTCGACACTGTCAACCAAGGTAATTGGACGTTTGTAAAAAATTAAATCACAATTTTTAAAAAATAGAACAACACCGAAAACGGAATTAGTAGGGGGAAAAAAGTTATCTAAAATATTTTTTTTGTTCACCAAAATTTCTTTACGCGCTTTTTTATTTAAAAAAACAACAGCAGAATGTCACGGTGACACCAGTTGACATAAAATGCCAGAACGACATGATGGCACCATTTAACATAAAACAACAGAAGACTTTAACTTACAATGATCCGTTTCAGTGCAGTGACGAGCTGAAGGCAACAACTTGTATTTGTTTGCCAAGTCTAACGATCGACATGGAGGACCAGGAAGAACTTGTCCCCGTCCAACAACCGCGGCCCGAGCGAATCTCCCGTGAACGGGCGTGAAGGTAAGAAACGTGAAGAAGTTTGTGTGCCCAAGAGAGCGTTAACTCTGGATTAGTTGATATCTCCGTGACAGGAGAGCCATTCATTTGGGCAATTATTAGAGACTTAACGTCGAGACGAAGAATGGGGCAGTGGAGGAGCTGGAGGTTCCACAAATGTCGTGGGAGGGAAGGTGTAAGAGGTTGACAGAAAGATTTGTGAGGAAATGGAAGATGATGATCGTCAGGTTGTTTTTGACCGTTTTTCACAATAAATCCCGGAGGCAAGTTTTGAATATGTTCGGGGATTCGGCTTATTTCCTTCAGAATATGAACCCGTGAGGTCACACTGATGTGTGGGGATTAGTTATGGACCAGGAAGTGATGATGGGCATACGTCACGGAAAAAAAAAGCTTTCATGCGCGTAATTTCCAAGAATAGCAAAACAATTACGTAGTAAGCAAGAAAAAGCTGCCATCTTTATAGATCGGGACAAAATTGTATTTTTAAAAAAATTTGCACGAAAATGAATTTTAGAAAATAAAAACAACCCGTAAGAACAAAGGTTTTGACTATAAATTCCTTATATGTGAGACAGAACTAAAGGTTTTGATGATGTTCAAACATCTACAGACTGAACGTGACTGAACGCTCAAATGCTGTAAAACGGGGACGGGTGGGGGTGGGGTGTGGTAATCTATGGTTGGACTGAACTCCAGCAAACACGTGGATCTCAAAAACAGACGGCTACCGTACATTTATAAAGAAATAAACTAAAAGAGCATTAATTTAATTACGGTATATTTGATCGATCTGAAATTTTGAATACAATGAATTGTTAGGTGACACAAGTCTATTTGCAAAATTTCAGCTCGATTGCATGACTGAAAGTGGCTCAGTTTTTATTTTTTTTTTTACTTTTGTTTTTCCGCCTGACCAACGAAGAGAAGACGGTGAAGTTAATACAAGGGATTATAAAACGTATATTTATTTGCCTATTAAACCCAAGTCGGTATTGTGGGTCGGAAAATACATACTTTTATTCGATTCCGACATTTTTGAGCGACAGTAAGTTATGACGCCATTGCGTTTTAAATTTGTATTTAAATATTTAAAAACTATAATGTATAATTAAACAAGTCTTACAGAATTAGGCTGGAAAAGCAAAGACAGTAGGAACCAATCAATGTGCAGTGTACAGTCAGGCCTTCTGTCACTGACAAACCAGACAAGAAACAAATGATAATGCAAGTGAGTACAAAGATAAAACCTATAATGGGTCCAAAGATGTAATCAAAGGTAATGTAACTGTATGTTTGTGGCATAATTCACTATGTGTTTCTTAGAACCGGGAGAACAAAGACCAAAGTCCAAAGTCCAAAGTCCAAAGACCAAAGCATATTTTCAACATTTTTTTTTCAAATATACTCTCACGTCTGTATACATTTAATTGACATTTAAAAAAAACCTCAGAGTTGACAAAGGTAATTCAATTATACACGAATGACACTCGAACGTCCTATTATGGCTGTTAAGCATGTCCAAATCATAAATATTAACACTGCTTTACTGTCCCAATCAAAATTACAAGCTATTTTATTGTAGATTTCCAACTCGCATGACTTACAACTGTAAATAAAAATAAAATAAATGCTTTTAAAGCCCTGTTGTGACCAGTGTGTTCAGAGTTTTTTTTTTTTTAAAGTTTAATTTATTCACTTTAAATTTAAAAACAAATGGAGACACATTTTTCTGCACAAAAGTAAAGCAACTTTTTATTTTATTTATTTTATTTTAAAGTTAACTAATATTATAAATGAGTTATAAAAAAATGAAGGCTTAAAATGTGAAAAAAAAATTTGTTCCAAAAGTAAGAAGGATTTTACGAGGTAGTAAAAAGGGACTCCTCAATTCATCGCTAAATAATTACCTTTAGGCTGACGTGAAGTCAGCTCCCAAAATGAGAAGTTTGTTTAATTTTTGTTATTTTTTTAAAGTAATTTATTTAAAAACATGCCCAAGATTTTCTAACATTCATTATAACATGACAGTCGTCAATATCCCTGTGTTTATGTTATATACCTCTATATCCCTGTGTTAATGTTATATAAATCTATATCCCTGTGTTTATGTTATACAATACCTCTATATCCCTGTGTTTATGTTATATAATACCTCTATATCCCTGTGTTTATGTTATACAATACCTCTATATCCATGTGTTTATGTTATATAATACCTCTATATCCCTGTGTTTATGTTATATAATACCTCTATATCCCTGTGTTTATGTTATATAATACCTCTATATCCCTGTGTTTATGTTATATAATATCTCTATATCCCTGTGTTTATGTTATATACCTCTATATCCCTGTGTTTATGTTATATACCTCTATATCCACGTGTTTATGTTATATACCTCTATATCCCTGTGTTTATGTTATATACCTCTATATCCCTGTGTTTATGTTATATACCTCTATATCCCTGTGTTTATGTTATACACCTCTATATCCCTGTTTTTATATTATATTCCTCTATAACTCACGTCTACTCATGTTGGCTAGGTGAGTGCACCTGTCCCATAAGTTACCGCACACAATATTTAAGTGGTTATTTTTATGCTTACCTTACAAAACGTCACACGGTTCATATAAGAAATTCCTAAAATGCTCCTTACCTTTCCCTCGTCCCGTGCAGTCGTCGGTCTTTAAAAATAATAGACCAGCGAACTGACAATAATAAAAATAGAGAAATACGTCACCAATTATAAGAGTAACACTCTCGCGTGCTATGAAAACTGGGACGTCACATCCGAACACGAGAGAATTCAGCAGGAGTCAAAGCGTCGTACGCGCCCTTTAGAGCTCCTAGCGCGGGCAACACATCCAGATGTCACTACATCCTGCCCTGTCACGTCTGATACAGATCACGTCTGACGCAGAGATCCAACAGTCAGAGTAACACACACACACACACACACAAAAGAATGTCTTCTAATTATCAAGACCCGTTCGATGACCTGTCATAGTATTCCTGTCCCCTCTTGAAAAATGAAAATTTCGACATCATTTCCCCCCCCTTTTCTTTTCTTCGTTTCTGTGACTTGTCAGCTCGCGTCTGTTGGTACTTGTGTGAGACGAGAAGGGGTGGGGGAGGGTGGAATTTCTACGATATTATGGCCAGACACATTTTTTTCAAATTTACGATTGCAGTCTGCGAATAACTGAAGATCTGTTGCCGAATTCGTTCAGCAGAGATAGAAACGAAAGCGCAGACCTGACGAGAGATGCGCACTTGTGGTGAGGACCGACATCGACTATTGAACACGGCGTGACGTGTGAGGCTAAAGAGTTAACCTCAGTTTTGAGCACACGCGGCCGTGGCACAGCACCGTAGTTCAGCTTGGCTGTGAGTTCTAGAGAGTATTGATTGGTATTGATGGCCTCATGCGGCGTGTATCCCGTGCGGTCAGATCATGCCGTCACCGCCCTCCTCCTTCCCTACCCCCAGGCATCGGTTAGTAGTCACTCTGGTAGAAATGTTCCAGGGGGAGACTAATCGATGAGAGCAGGATACATCGCTACGGGTAGATTTATAGGTGGCTGGTCGCTTGGGGGCGAGATAGGAATCCCAGGATGGAAGAGATGTGAGTGGGTGGGGTGGGGGTAGTTATCTTAAATAGTTTTGACGTTGAAATATCTTTAGGAATAATGGTTAGGACCTTGTCTTATCTTGTCTGTTACAGGTGCTCTTTCTACACAGAAGATAATTGCTTCCTGGGCTTATCCATGATTTATGTCTAGTCTTGCATTTTATTAAAGTTTATAATGTTGAAAAAATGTTGGTTTTCCTGGTTTCCTCAGGCAACCCAGGCCACGTCCGAATTTAGGACGGGAAGAACGAGAATTTGTATGTGTTTGTTCTTGCATACGGAATAAGGAAAGTGTTTTTATCTTTATGTCTATCTGAGGGTTGCATTATTAGATTATCTTTGTGTTGTATTTCAAAGTTAGAATTAATTGCCCTATGGTTTATTACTAATTTGCTCTTTGTTCTTCTATCCTCCAGTGTTTCAAGGTTTCATGATTTAACTAATGGTGTTACTATTGTCAGTTTAAAATATTCGCCATTTATGAATCTGGCAGCTCTTTTTAAAAAAATGTTATAGTTTTCTTTTGTGGATGGGTCTCATACAGAAGATGCAGATTTCTAGTACAGGTCTCACCAAAATGAGGTAGCATTTCAGTTTTATATTCACCCTTTTCTTTGGCTACATCTATAACAATGGCATGGGTCTGTGATCGTCAATCTGTGATTGTCTCAGTGGTCTGTAACAGTTAAAGTCAATCACCCAGTTTATGCCATCTGTATGTTTAGACTTTAGACCATCTCATATTTTGGACCATAGTTTGGACCGAATGTAGTAATTTAGATAATCTTTTATAGATTGGGCTCTAATTTCAACTTTGACTATAATTGTGTTTTCGTAAACTTAAACCTTTGTAGATCTACTGCTTAAAATAGTCTGGAAAATATATTTTTAAAAAAAATAATTAAAAACAAAACAAACCCAAAAGGTTATAAAGGTGTGACTTTCTTAAAAAGAGTAGCGCCATGACAAAAAATAATTTAAAAAAAATCAGATTGGTTACCTTAACTTACACGAATATTACTAATAGTTCAGTGGCGTAAGGTGGGAAGGGGGGACGAAATTCGAAAGTCCCCCCCGTCGGGCCCCCAAAGTCTACAAGTTCCTTTGAACCCGATTAAAAAAAAATTCAACAACTGGACATTGGCTATCTTAAAAGAGTACTACTAAAAGTTTGAACACTCCCCCCCCCCAAAAAAAAAAAAGGCATAAAATAAGAAGTGTCAAGTAATATATAAAAATGACGGAGTGGGTCAGGATTGCGCTATGGGTGTAGTATGATCTGAAACAGAAAACTCCAGGGGGCGCCTCGAGTCTACTGGCAGGTAAGTATTTCCTTGAAAAAATTCTAGCGAAGTAACCCGTCAGCTACGCCTGACCCAATCGATAGGGAGCTTTTCAGACGTTATGAACTTAACTATCGGTTAGGTGGAAAGCCCCTTGGGCTATAAATAGATAATGGGCAAAGTGAACCATGAAACGGTTGACTTATGAAACGGCAGTATCTCTGTGGAATGGTTTAAGTTTATATATTACTTTGGGGTCGTACCCAATAAC
>MUZC01004501.1:182060-194096 GCA_002072015.1 Radix auricularia | reverse complement strand
CCCCCCCCCCCCAAAAAAAAAAAAAGTAACAAAATAAAAATTTTAAAAATATAAAAAAAACTTGTGTGTATCCATTTTTGGGTTTGGTGTTTTAAAACATTTGCTGTAAACATAATGAGGGGTGAGACTGCAATCAGGCTTATAAAAAATTAAATGGAAAAGACGTAAACAAGGTAAGGGTTAGCCTGACAGACAGGACGTAACAAAACAGCGGACGTTTCAGCAAAGAGCCTATTTCAACGGACATACAATACACAAATAAAACGAATATCAAAAATTTGAAAATTTTATGCAACATGGAAGAGTTTTTTTTAACAACATCCAAGAAAGTTTGTGTAGATATAAAAAAACAAGATATAATAAAAAATAAATCCCCAGAATTTATATAAAAACAAGATGTAATAAAAAATAAATCCCCAGAATATATTAAAAAAAAACAAGATATAATAAAAAATAAATCCCTAGTATATATATATAACAAGATATAATAAAAAAATAAATCCCCAGAAATATAAAATTTATTTCTATGACAATAAGAGACAACAAAAGATTGTAAAAACAAACGACACATTCCCTGAATAAAATGATCCAAGATGAACAAAAGTCAAAATGTGCAGTCAACAATGTACGCTAAGGAACCTAGTGAGATCCATTGTAATGCTCCTCCTCTCACATAACATTTACAGGCTGTGAATAATTTACGCCATGGTACCCCAGTGAGATCTACTGTAATCGGCCTTCTTTTACATAATATGTAATGCCGCTCAAATGTTTGTCAATTATTACTTGTTAGGTAGTAAAGTTTAGAGATAAGTGTACAGCGATAGATCTACCCCAACTCGCACTTAACTGATTGCTGGAGATGGGCTGTGTACAGCCATAGATCTATCCCTAATCGCACTTACCTGATGGCTGGAGATGGGCTGTGTACAGTGGTTTTAATCTTGTTCCCAAGCAAAGGGAAGTAACGCCCCATTGAATTATAGAAAAAGTGTTCTGTTAAATAAATTACTGTTCTTACTTTTGAAATGAAATATATTTTTTTGTATCTGAAGAAAAACAACATTCAGGAAATGTACTTGTCTAATTGATGGTAAATTAACTTCAGATAATATCTGTAACAAGAATCATCACATGATGTTGAAAAGATTAATGGCATAATATGTTATTCAAAATGTTCATAAAAAAAAAAAAAAAAATAAAAAAAAATTAACACAGCATTTGCATCATTGAGAGCCAAAAAAAAAAAAAAAGCGCTTGTTTTCAAACCCACAACAGTGTCACAAATAAAAGTGTTAAAGTTAAAAATCAAAAGGAGGAAATAAAACTCCATATTTATAAATAAAAAAATCAACTCCAACAAGAAAGAATATCTTCTGTAAACATGAATACAAAAAACACAATTATAAATACTACAGACAGATGTACACAATATTACACTGAAGTATTCTTAAATTAAAATAATATACAATTTGGAATGTCATTAAACCACACAATAACTAGCTTTAATAAAATATTGGGCAAGATTTATTTTATAGAAAACCAATTCACATTTATGGTTTAATTAGAAACACCAACCTTAATTAAGGTGCTTGTTTCTTTTTAAAAACATTTTTTTTTCAAAAATTCTGTGTGGAACGTGTGATTTAAAAGTCACTCGTCTCTCTTTGTCCCGTAAAATACAGTTACCATATTGCATTAAAATATTCTGACCACATAGCATATAGGATGAAACTACCATAACTGCACACCAGGTATACTCTTACCAAATTTGCATTAAAATTAAAATGACTTATTCACACACACACATAAATTAAAAATGTATGATTTATCTGAAGTTCTTGTGCAGATTAGATCTTCAAGCTTGTTCTTACCACTTTGAGACTATTTATTGTAGAAGAAGAATTTAAAAGACTTCCCCCTCTTTGTGCTGAAAACTAAATCTATTTGCTTTCTCACAAGGAATTTAACATTAAGGAGGAATTCACGTGTGTAAAGCGCAGAGGAATCATATGATATCACTTCTAACACACTCAGCTCAAACCTCTTTCCTAAGTAAACACTGAGCTGTTAGGAGATCTTCAACAAAATTAAGTGTTACATTTTATTTAAATGGATCTGGTGTTTACTATTGTATGGTTATTATGGGAAGAAGGAATTTAGCTGAAACATTAGTCTTAACAATCATTTTAACTGCTTGAAAGCAGTTCACATACAGTGTAAATTATAAAATATCCCAAAAACATGGCATGGCTACTTATTAGTCCCAGTGAATCATCCTACAACAAGGCACACAGATGCATGTCACTGACATTGCTAACAAAAGTTTACTTCTTTAAATACCTTCTCTCACAACCTTTAGACCTGTAAATTATGTTGATTACACAACTATATCCAATTATATCCATGGGAATCCCCACAATCTTGTCTCCCCCCCCCCCCCCCCCCCAACATCACAAAACAAAACATGTAGGACAAGTAGTTCCAGGCATGTTTGTCCTTAAGTTAAGTATCTTTAAGTTGTGTCACACAAATATCTTTCATTTCTTTACCCCGGTTTCACAAAGATCAGGCATACCAAATTATGAATATATTTATGAGATCCAAACACAAATCAGATCACAATCATGCGTATCTTGAGACTTGATTCTGTATGAAAACTTTACGTATCTATTTACATATCTCATATCTACTTATTTTGTCCATTAGTTTAGTTCTTGCCACTTGATTTTATAATTTTTAGATTCCTTCTCTTCAATCTGCTGATGGAAGCATCAGGTGCACCATTCATTACTTTGATTATAATTATAAGTAGGACTGGTGAAATTATTGATGAATTGTTAATGTTTTTTGTTTTAACCATTAAATTTTGGATCAAAGATTAATTGAATAGTGAATAACTGATATTTTGTAAGTCAAGAGGAAACAAAAGTAAACAAGATTAGATGGCTGCTTCCATGAGAAAAGTTCATCACTTGAATAAAGTACTGCTAATATGCCAGTGTGTTTGTACAGTTGACATTTGATCTTTAAAAAATCATTGCTAATGTATTAAACACAGCACACGTGAACATTTCTGAAACTACAGATGTTTTTAGAATTGATCAAAATTAATGACTAATTGGTAGTTATTTTTGTACAAGTTTACCATCAAAATTAAATTAATTTATTTTGAAAATTAATGAAACAACATTTCTTTTAATGATTAACGTAGCTGATGCGTAACGTATTGTCATTTATGTAGTTAGAATGATATGAATGTTTATTTAATTAATATATGTATTGTTATCTCGATGTAAAGTGCTGTGAGCCCGGCTCCTAGCTTAGATACAGCGCTATATAAATTATCATATTATTATTATTATTATTATAATCATCACCAGCCCACAGTATACTGTATCTATAAGACAACGGTGGCCAAACCCCGGCTCTTGAGCCACATCGGCTCTTCTGTGTTCACAATGAGGCTCATGTACAATTTATGAAAGATATGTTACAAGGATTACTGGAAGATTTCCAAGCCAGGTTTAATGACCCATAGTGGTTCAATGCTGCTGTCAACAATTTTTTTTATGTTTTAAAATGGCTCTAAGTTACTATATGTCTGGCCACCCCTGCTATACTTCATACTTCATTTGTGGAAAGAAAAACAATCTGGGGTCTGCTGCAGGGATTGAGGAATAACTCAATAAATGGCATTGAAAATGTTAGTACACAAATATGTTATAACATGGGAAAACCTTATGTAACCCCCAAGTTTATAAAAAAAAGTATGTGATATTAAAACCCTGAACAAAATATTTTTATTTCAGGCAACCCGTTCAGTTTGATGTCACATGTAAACATCTTCCGAATGTTAAGGCACATACAGGTGTCAACATCTTGATGTCCAAGTGCATACATAAAATTTAAACAGATTTTAATGCATTAAAAAAAACTATCCCGATGTCAAGGAATATACATCACCATTAATAAAACTATCCTGATGTCAAGGTGCGTGCAAGATACCAATGTAAAAGATCTATACAGAATACCAATTTATGTTTACATATGATACGCACAAAAAAAGTGCGTACAAAATCCAGATGTCCAGCTGACAACATATCCCACTACAAGAGATTCACAACCTAGTTTTGAGCCTCAGAGATAAGTCCCTCATTACAAGGTGCAGCCAAACACACACTGATAATAACTTTGGCTGTTAAACTAAATCTGGTCAACTTGTCAACACTTCTAAACAAATCTGGTGAACTTTTCAACACTATCTGCTGGTCTAGCACGGGGCAGCAGAGGTTGAAAGAACTTTGGGGGAATTCTGACTGAAGTTCACATCTCTTTTAGGCAGGGTGCTCGTCTGGAAACACTCCTGGCCAGCACCATAGAATGTCAGCACCGGGCCACGTGGCTCGATGACATGAGCCCCCTGTTGTTGTGTGTTTCTGTGCCAGGTTCTGCTGTAAGGAGTCAAGGAGTTAACTTGTTGTGTGTTTCTGTGCCAGGTTCTGCTGTAAGGAGTTAACTTGTTGTGTGTTTCTGTGCCAGGTTCTGCTGTAAGGAGTCAAGGAGTTAACTTGTTGTGTGTTTCTGTGCCAGGTTCTGCTGTAAGGAGTCAAGGAGTTAACCAAGAGAGGGCTTGTCTTGGAAGTAGATGTCTGACCCTCTCTTCATTTCTTCAAATATGAGAACCTGAAATGTATTGAAATTGTGGCACTAAAGGAAATGTTGATACGGATGGGATTTGTGAGACTGATGGGATTTGTGAGACTGATGGGATTTGTGAGACTGATGGAATTTGTGAGACTGATGGTATTTGTGAGACTGATGGTATTTGTGAGACTGATAGAATTTGTGAGAATGATAGAATTTGTGAGATTGATGGTATTTGTGAGGCTGATGGTATTTGTGAGACTGATGGTATTTGTGAGACTGATGGTATTTGTGAGACTGATGGTATTTGTGAGACTGATAGAATTTGTGAGACTGATGGTATTTATGAGACTGATAGAATTTGTGAGACTGATAGAATTTGTGAGACTGATGGAATTTGTGAGACTGATGGAATTTGTGAGACTGATGGAATTTGTGAGACTGATGGGATTTGTTAGACTGATGGAATTTGTGAGACTGATGGTATTTGTGAGACTGATAGAATTTGTGAGACTGATGGTATTTGTGAGACTGATAGAATTTGTGAGACTGATAGAATTTGTGAGACTGCTAGAATTTGTGAGACTGATAGAATTTGTGAGACTGATAGAATTTGTGAGACTGATAGAATTTGTGAGACTGATGGAATTTGTGGGATGATAAACAAGAGAGAAACAACCAATTTTCCTGAAGAATAATTAACAAGAGAGAAACAGCCAACTTCACTGAAGACTATTAAACAAGAGAGAAACAGCAAACTTCACTGAAGACTATTAAACAAGAGAGAAACAGCAAACTTCACTGAAGACTATTAAACAAGAGAGAAACAGCCAACTTCACTGAAGACTATTAAACAAGGGAGAAACAGCAAACTTCACTGAAGACTATTAAACAAGAGAGAAACAGCAAAATTCACTGAAGACTATTAAACAAGGGAGAAACAGCCAATCATCTAAGTACTGACCTCATTCTGGCCTTGCTTCAGTAGTGGGCCAGGTACATAGAGAGTTCTCTGTGGACCAATAAACCAATACCTTCCCAGGTTGAAGCCATTAATGATGACAACACCTTTCGTCCAGCCCTGTGTGGGGGTGGAGGGGGGTGGGAGGGCAACAGTAATAATATCCAAATCATTAGTTAAAGAATTTAACTACAGAAAGGCCCAACTCTCTTTCAGTATGGGATAAGTAAAACTAACATCTAGTTTCATGAGAGTATATCATTGATTTGTGCAGCTAAAATCTAGTTTCATGAGAGTATACCATTGATTTGTGGAGCTAAAATCTAGTTTCATGAGAGTATAACATTGATTAGTGCAGCTAAAATCTAGTTTCATGAGAGTATACCATTGATTTGTGCAGCTAAAATCTAGTTTCATGAGAGTATACCATTGATTTGTGCAGCTAAAATCTAGTTTCATGAGATTATGCCCCGTGATCAGCACAAGGAATCAAGTTCTAGGAAATTGTACTTTATAGCTAGTTTAACGAACTAAAATCAAGTTTCTAGAGAGTTTTCAATGGATTGGAGTTAGTGCAAGCAACTCAAATCAGCTTTAAGTGAAAGTGTACCATTTGCTCGGTGCAACTTACGTCAAGATTCAGGAAGGTGTCCAGCGGGTAGTTGCTGATGGTCAGGTAGGTTTTGTACAACGCAGGAGCCAGAATGTCAGTCGCCTGGATGTCTTTCTTCCGTTTCTCAACATCTGCAACAGTCTCCCAAGTCATGGACTTTGTCAGTCTGTAGAAACAATAAGAGTCATGTACAATTTGCTATTAATAAAAACAACACTTATCTTATCCTGAATCTCCTAAATACAATAGAAATTTTTTTGTGTTTTTTTTTTTTGGTGTCCCATAACCTTGTGGTCGTAGGGGGTTCTAATGTTTCCATTAGAACTTTCTCAGGGCTTGGTAGACCCTGGCGGCGCCCATCCCCTCTGCAGGTCAGTGGAGGACTTTTTTTTTTAGTGATAGTCATTCATCAACATTTTTATTGTGGCTTTAAAGTGGGTTTCGATCCCACGCCCCTCAGTAGTACTTACACGTTGTATTGTTGTTCATCAAAGGTCAAGTAACGAATATTCCAATTCTCCATGATGCCAAAGATGTAGCGAAAAACAGGTCCACGAAGTCCTGCGGGGGAAAACATTTCAACACATGTCAGGGAATTTACTCTAGGATTTCCTCCCTTGTTTGCCTTATGACAATATACATTATCAACACACCTGTATTACTCCAACACCAGACATTGACAACACACCTGTATGACTCCAACACTGGACATTGACAACACACCTGTATGACCCCAACACTGGACATTGACAACACACCTGTATGACTCCAACACCAGACATTGACAAAACACCTGTATGACTCCAACACTAGACATTGACAAAACACCTGTATGACTCCAACACTGGACATTGACAACACACCTGCATGACTCCAACACCAGACATTGACAACACACCTGTATGACTCCAACACCAGACATTGACAACACACCTGTATAACTCCAATACAAACACATGTTTTAAGGCCTTGAAATGACTGCAGCAGGCCATTGTGATTTCAGAACTCTTGCATCATTTCAACACCTATATTTAAATTAAGATACCTATCCGTGAAATCCCCAAGAAAAGAGCTCTACATGACTTCCCTCGCAACGGAAATTTTAAAGATTCCAAACAAGCAAGGCTGAAAAAAGTCCAGCTGTGCTTCACTTTTTAATTTGCTCACCTTTTTTTTGGACTCTCCTTTCTTCAACTCACCTTGTCTTTAGCTGACCTTGTCTTTAGCTGACCTTGTCTTTAGCTTACCTTGTCTTTAGCTTACTTTGTCTTTAGCTCACCTTGTCTTTAGCTGACCTTGTCTTTAGCTCACCTTGTCTTTAGCTTACCTTGTCTTTAGCTTACCTTATCTTTAGCTTACTTTGTCTTTAGCTTACCTTGTCTTTAGCTTACCTTGTCTTTAGCTCACTTTGTCTTTAGCTCACCTTGTCTTTAGCTTACTTTGTCTTTAGCTTACCTTGTCTTTAGCTTAACTTGTCTTTAGCTTACCTTGTCTTTAGCTTACCTTGTCTTTAGCTTACCTTGTCTTTAGCTTACCTCGTCTTTAGCTTACCTCGTCTTTAGCTTACCTTGTCTTTAGCTCACAATGTCGTTAGCTTACCTTGTCTTTAGCTTACCTTGTCTTTAGCTCACCTTGTCTTTAGCTCACCTTGTTTTTAGCTTACCTGGCTTTAGCTTACCTCATCTTTAGCTTACCTCGTCTTTAGCTTACCTTGTCTTTAGCTTACCTTGTCTTTAGCTCACCTTGTCTTTAGCTTACCTTGTCTTTAGCTCACCTTGTCTTTAGCTTACTTAGTTTTTAGCTTACCTGGCTTTAGCTTACCTTGTCTTTAGCTTACCTCGTCTTTAGCTTACCTTGTCTTTAGCTCACCTTGTCTTTAGCTTACTTAGTTTTTAGCTTACCTGGCTTTAGCTTACCTTGGCTTTAGCTTACCTCATCTTTAGCTTACCTTGTCTTTAGCTCACCTTGTCTTTAGCTCACCTTGTCTTTAGCTTACCTTGTCTTTAGCTCACAATGTCTTTAGCTTACTTAGTTTTTAGCTCACCTTGTGTTTAGCTCACCTTGTGTTTAGCTCACCTTGTCTTTAGCTTACCTTTTCTCTGACTGTTGAAATGATTGAGGGTCTCAGGTGAGAAATTGACCCGCCCTTGGTTCTCCACCATCAGGTCTAATCTCCTGGTCAGTTTGTTGCCCATCTTCTTCATTCTTGATGACACATTCTGGCAATGAAAGGCATATCATGCAATCATGTAACAAACAGAATGTAATCATGTAATAAACAGAATATAATCATGTAATAAACAGAATACAATCATGTAACAAACAGAATATAATCATGTAACATAAACAGAATATAATCATGTAACATAAACAGAATATAATCATGTAACATAAACAGAATATAATCATGTAATAAACAGAATATAATCATGTAACATAAACAGAATATAATCATGTAACATAAACAGAATATAATCATGTAACAAACAGAATATAATCATAACATAAACAGAATATAATCATGTAACATAAACAGAATATAATCATGTAACAAACAGAATATAATCATGTAACATAAACAGAATATTATCATGTAACAGTCGTTGTTTCTTACTGGAGCTAAGTTTCATATTATTTTCATTTATTTCTGAAATTTAATTATACTTAATCCTTTCTAAAACACTAATCTAATCTTTATTTAGTTAAATATTAACAATATTAGCTGTTTAATAATATTATATTGTGTATTTTATGATATTTTACACTAAAATTACTAAGACCTGTTAAGGTGGCCATTTTTATTATTATTGTTTTGAACTAACCGTAACTGTTCACATACAATAAAAGCACAAATAAACCTCCCAAATAGCTTGGATTACATAAATTATACATCCAAAGCTAAATTTAATTGAACTTAAAATAAAATTAAACGCACTTTAAACAAATTATACTTAAACTTATAGTATAATAATAATAGAAATATATTAAGTCTAAATCTAAGTCTAGTTGAGATTACTTGTCGTAATCCTTAAACTTAAACTAGTAAACTAGCCTTACTGAAAATGAGAATCTTAATCTTAGTAATAACCACAATACTTTTAAGGGCATTAACTTCAACCAAAACACATCCTAAAAATCAGTAACATATCTATAGTTATAAACCACCACAACACTAAGCACACAGATTCAGTACCTGACTACAACACACTTAAGTACAATAAAAGAAATTACCCTAAAACAATGAAAACATAAAATATGTAGACATAGGCAAGAGCACCTAATTTTAATCTTGCTTCTCTCCGGCGACATAGAGCTAAACCCAGGCCCAGTACCATCTAAATGCCAAGTTTGTAGAAAAACATGCACAAGTAAACAAGGAGCAATTCAGTGTAACACCTGCAATGAATGGTACAACACAGTTTGCCTGCATGCTAATGCACCCAAGTACATATCAATGGGCCTAAGAAATAAATATACATCTTGGCACTGCACACATTGTGGATTCCCCCAAATCAATTCATTATAGTGACCTGATCACCACAAACTTTTACAGTGTTTTGGCTAATTCTAATATAAAAAACACCCTAGATAAAATCAGACCTGCCACACAAACCCATGAAAATAAAAAAAATCTAATAATACTGACAATCAAAACACTCTTAAAACTCTAATAATTAATTTCCAAAGCATAAAAAATAAAATTCCACATTTAGAACTTCTTATAAAAACAGAAGAACCAGACATAATTGCTGGTTCTGAAACTTGGTTGAACCCCAACATATATAACTCTGAAATTTTTAGCAGCAATTATAATATATTTAGAAAAGATAGAACAGACAACCATGGTGGCGTCCTACTTGCAATAAAATCAACTCTCATAGCCGAAGTAATTAACACACAACCAAACTCTAATATAGAATCTGTTTTTTGCAAAATAGTTACACCAAACTCATCACCCTTTATTGTAGGCAGTATATATAGGCCACCAAATACAAACAAAGAATACATGAGGAATCTCTGCAGTCAGCTAATTTCTTTTAAAGAAAATCATAAAAATGCTGTAATTTGGACTATGGGGGACTTAAATCTTCTAGATATAAATTGGAAAAACTACACAATTGATAGCCACCAAAATAATAAAGAAATTAATGAACATTTCTTAGACACTATAAACAACATAAACCTAGAACAGATAGTAAAAAAAGCAACTAGGAAAAACAAAATACTAGATTTATTCCTAACAAACAGACCAGGACTAGTACTAGACTGCACAATAATTCCTGGGCTGTCTGACCATGATATTGTTAGGGTAACCAACACAATAAAAACTAAAATAAATAAGATGCCTAGAAGAACAATATATCTTTGGAATAAATGCAACTTAATAAAATTACACCAATCAGCTTCTAATTTCCAACAAAATTTCCTAAGCAAATTCAGCATAGATATCCCTGTAGAAGAAATATGGAAGGAAATAAAAACAAATCTAAAAACCATAATGGATCAGAATGTTCCAACAAAAATAACTTCAAATAGAATTAATAAATGCTGGTTCGATTTTAAATTTAAAAAGTATTGCAAACTAAAGGAGAATTTATTTAAGAAATTTAAGGCTACCAATTTAGAAAGGATACACAAAAAATACTTATAAATTAAACACTTGACACAAAAACTTAGCCGTAACCTCCAAAATAATTATATAAACAATGTGATAACTAAAGATAACAATAAAAACTTATGGTCCTTTATCAAATAAAAAAAAAATGGAGCCTTCAGGTATAGCCACACTAAAAGGCTCAAATAATAAAACCTATAATGATAATGAGACTAAAGCTAATATCCTTAACACATATTTTGCATCATCATTTTCTGCCTTAGGCGACAAGGAAATTTCAATAAATTTAAATAAAATGGATGAAATAGGTAACATAGCTGTAGATGAGATAGGTATACATTCACTCCTAAAAAACTTAAAAATAAACAAAGCTACCGGCCCAGTTGAATTACCTGCCAGGTTATTAAAAGAATTAAGCAATGAACTGTCCCCAATCCTTGTAGTTTTTTTTCAAGCCTCTCTAAACCAGGGTAAAGTACCCCAGGATTGGAAATTAGCCAATGTAACGCCACTCTTTAAGAAAGGTGATAAGTCCGACCCTGGCAATTACAGACCTGTATCACTTACTAGTATCACCTGTACATTACTGGAACACATTATATATAGCAGAATAGTTAACCACCTAGACAAATATAATGCCCTATGCCCACACCAACATGGCTTTAGGAAGAACAGATCATGTGAAACACAATTGATAGGTCTAATAGACGATCTATCAAAAGGCTTAGATAATAATGATCGAATAGACACAATATTACTAGACTTCTCAAAAGCATTTGACAAAGTTCACCACCTTAGTTTACTTAAAAAACTTAAATACTTTGGAATCTCAGGTCCCTTACATCACTGGATCCAAGATTTCCTATTGGGTAGGGAGCAAACTGTAATAATTAATGGATCTAAATCTACACCAATAAAGGTTAACTCAGGAGTTCCACAAGGAACTGTCCTAGGTCCCTTACTATTTTTAATTTATATAAATGACTTACCCAACAATATCTCAACAGGAACTAAAGTTAGGTTATTTGCTGATGATTGTATAATCTATAGAACAATCAAGTCAGAACAAGATAGCAAAATTTTACAAAAAGACTTAGATGAATTAATAAAATGGGAAACTAACTGGAGTATGTCCTTCCACCCAGAAAAATGTCAACTGCTAAGAGTAACAAAGAAAAAGAAACAAATAAATTCAAAATA
>MUZC01004501.1:146023-179902 GCA_002072015.1 Radix auricularia | reverse complement strand
ATAGACATAAAGATAAAAACACCTTTCTTATTCCATATGCAAGAACAAACACATACAAGTTTTCTTTCTTTCCGTCCGGTATTCGGGCGTGGAATGGGTTGCCTGAAGAAACCAGGAAAGCCAACACTTTATCATCATTTAAAACTCTAGTAAGAATACAGGACTAAACACAAACCATAGAAATACGTAGGACGCAATAATCTTCTGTACAGAAGGAGCGTCTGTAACATATAAGATAAGATGTGACATAAACAGAATGAAATCATGTAACATAAACAGAATGAAATCATGTAACATAAACAGAATACAATCATGTAACATAAACCTTCATTCTGTGAAGAAATTCCAAGTGCCAGTGTTGTTTGCTAAACAGATCATCATAATCACTGACATAATCATACATGTACTGGTAGTGATCTCTCTGAAATTTTTAGTCAGTATAATCATTGGCTTGGTGGTAGTGGTCAGTCTGGAATGTCTAGTCAATATAATCACATGGTTGGTGGTAGTGGTCACTCTGAAATGTCTAGTCAATATAATCACATGGTTGGTGGTAGTGGTCACTCTGAAATGTCTAGTCAATATAAACATAGGGTTGGTGGTAGTGGTCACTCTGAAATGTTCAGTGGTAGTGGTTACTCTGAAATATCTAGTCAATATAATCACACGGTTGGTGGTAGTGGTCATTCTGAAATGTCTAGTCAATATAATCACATGGTTGGTGGTAGTGGTCACTCTGAAATGTCTAGTCAATTTAATCGCATGGTTGGCATCAAAGACAAATTAAAATCAATTTCTCTAAACATCCCACAGACATGAAAAAACAGAGTGACCATAGGTCAAACACTCAAATGCCTGTAACTGGGCAACCAACCTGGAATTTCTGGTCCCAGTTGTATGGCAAAAACTTGTCCTCCTCATCAGACTTGAGGTCATCTTGGACATAGAAGATCTCACTGTTCAGGATTGCCTTTCAGGAACCAGAAACAAAGTTACCAAGAGTCAGCTTCAAGTATAAATTAAAAGATTAGCTCTTCAAAAAAATAAAAAAAGATATCTGTTGTTTTTTTTTGAGTAACTTTAAATGCTTTTGAACTTGAAACTCTAGATGTTTCAGTCATTATTATTTTCTGGTTCCAATTAGCTAAAAGAAAATTATTTTTCACTATTCATAGGAAAGTTTTAAAATTAATATTTTTTTTATAAAAACCTAAATCAGCCACTTTGTCTTGAAGAAAAACATGTATTTTGAATTAGATTCTAGGCTGAACCTGTTATAAGTAAAAGTGCATTGTTTAACTTCTGTTTAAACAGCGAGATACATAAGAGCAGACTTTCATAAAGACTAACAGAAATATTGATGATTCATAGACATTCATTTTGTTTTTCTGGTTGAAATTCTAACATTTGGTGAGAGGTCTTTCTCGTTTTGTTTTTCTTGCAAGAAAAGGGCCAAACATGTCAGCCTAGCTCTGGGCTAATATGACAAGAATGGTCATCGTCGACTACAAAGGACAAACAACAAAAAACAGAATTGAGTGGACTTCCTAATCTTAGAATTGACTGGACATCCTAATCTTATAATGAGTGGACATCTTAATCTTGGAATTGAGTGGACATCCTAATCTTAGAATTGAGTGAACATCCTTCTCTTATAATTGGGTGGACATCCTAATCTAATAATTGAGTGGACATCCTAGTCTAATAATTGAGTGGACATCCTAATCTTACAATTGAGTAAACATCCTAATCTTACAATTGAGTAAACATCCTAATCGTACAATTGAGTAAACATCCTAATCTTACAATTGAGTAAACATCCTAATCTTAGAATTGGGTGGACATCCTAATCTTACAATTGAGTGGACATCCTAATCTTAGAATTGGGTGGACATCCTAATCTTAGAATTGGTTGGACATCCTAATCTTAGAATTGGGTGGACATCCTAATCTTAGAAGAGGGTAGACATCCTAATGTCTACACTCACGGTCAGTCTGTCATTGTGCTCCCCAGTCATCTGTATGCCTGGCACCTTGTTCCAGTGAGTGTCCTCACCAATATCATAAGAGTAGACAATGTAGCCCAAGGTGGTGTGTCTGTCGTTGTAGTCCCGGTAGGTCTCCATGTAGTTCAGCTTGTCATCAGTTGTGGCTATCTGAGATAGGTTGTAATCATACAGTCAGAATGATTAGCTGAGATAGGTTGTAATCAGGCAGTCAGAGTGGGAGCCATGATAGGTTGTGATCATACAATCAGAATGAAAGCTGAGATAGGTTGTAATCATGCAGTCAGAATGAAAGCTGAGATAGGTTGTAATCATGCAGTCAGAATGAAAGCTGAGATAGGTTATAATCAAACAGAATTAAAGCTGAGATAGGTTGTAATCAAACAGAATTAAAGCTGAGATAGGTTGTAATTAGGTTGTAATCATGCAGTCAGAATGAAAGCTGAGATAGGTTGTAATCATAAAGACAGAATGAAAGCTGAGATAAGTTGTAATTAGGTTGTAATCATGCAGTCAGAATGAAAGCTGAGATAGGTTATAATCAAACATAATTAAAGCTGAGATAGGTTGTAATCAAACAGAATGAAAGCTGAGATAGGTTGTAATCAAGAACAGAATGGAAGCTGAGAAAGGTTGTAATTAGTTTGTAATCATGCAGTCAGAATGAAAGCTGGGATAGGTTGTAATCATAAAGACAGCATGAAAGCTAAGATAGGTTGTAATTAGGTTGTAATCATGCAGTCAGAATGAAAGCTGAGATAGGTTGTAATCATACAGAATGAAAGCTGAGATAGGTTGTACATGTAATTAGGTTGTAATCATACACAGAATGGAAGCTGAGATAGGTTGTAATTAGGTTGTAATCATGCAGTCAGAATGAAAGCTGAGATAGGTTGTAATCAAACAGTCAGAATGAAAGCTGAGATAGGTTGTAATCATACAGTCAGAATAATTAGCTGAGATAGGTTGTAATCATACAGTCAGAATGAAAGCTGAGATAGGTTGTAATCATAAAGACATAATGAAAGCTGAGATAGGTTGTAATTAGGTTGTAATCATGCAGTCAGAATGAAAGCTGAGATAGGTTGTAATCATACACAGAATGAAAGCTGAGATAGGTTGTAATTAGGTTGTAATCATGCAGTCAGAATGAAAGCTGAGATAGGTTGTAATCAAACAGTCAGAATGAAAGCTGAGATAGGTTGTAATCATACAGTCAGAATAATTAGCTGAGATAGGTTGTAATCATACAGTCAGAATGAAAGCTGAGATAGGTTGTAATCATACAGTCAGAATGAAAGCTGAGATAGGTTGTGATCATACAGTCAAAATGAAAGCTGAGATAGGTTGTAATCATACAGTCATAAAACATAGCCTTATAAAGATAAAGGTTGGTAATCGTATGATGACATGACGGGTTCATTTCTCGTTCATGGCTGACAACTATTGTAAAATATTAAAATATTTATTTATAAAAAAACACAAGAAAAGGAGTGGAGACATGTGTAAGTGGGTGGGGGGGTTAGATAAACATCATCGGCTCGTCTCAATCGGTAACAAAGATAAACGTATTTCACAGTATATATTTCAAACAAAAAGATATAATTTGATATAGGAGTCGCGAGCCAAAATGTGAACATAGAGGAGCCTCAGTTCGAGCACCGTAGGTATAGATATTGCAGTTACATTTTCATAGGTACAGGTTTGCTACCGGGATAATTGCCCGGCAATGGTTACCCAGGTTTCTGGGTACCCGTTGATAGGCCTACTCCTTACATGTACCGATTATGCACTGTAGTTGCCTCAGCATGTGATCATCTTCAGCCTGTCTACTGCCCCTGTTGACCCTAATCTGGATGAACCAAGACCAATGGCATACTTACTGGGATAAGAGAAATAAAGATGTCCCACTCCATGATCATTTGAATGGAGACCCTACCTGGGCAGATAGAAAAGGTCGAATACAATCAAACTTGAATTCATAAAAAATAATTTTTAAAAAAGGGTTTATAAAAAAAAAAAATGGTGATTTAAACAGAGTAAGGATACCAAAAATAAATTCCCAATATACTACATAGACCCTCATTATGGTACACACAGACAGGCTATCCTAGTAGGGTGTGGATAAGTGTAGGACGCAATAATCTTCTATACAGGAGTGTCTGTAATAGATAAGATCTGTAAAATCTTACCGTAATGCCCTTTTGGTGATTCAGCTGGGATCTGAGGCAGGTTTGACACCCCTGTGGAGATCAATAGAATTATTGTTGGCCATTTATATAGATTCTTTATTTCTGTATCTATTCCAGTTAATGTCGAGCTATCGGTGACCCGTCAAAATGGCCCCGACATAACGGCCCTGGTCAAAGCGGCCCCAGACATACTGTTCACATTTTTTACAAAAAATTTAATTTTTTTGTTTTGCATTTTAAGTTAATTTTAACCTTTGTTAAACTTATTCACCTTTTAAGAAAGTGGTCTAATTGTAAAATTATTTCTTGTGACGTTATGCTATTATTTCTTCTCAACAAACAATTGTGACTTGTTACCGTATAGTTTAACTGTTATTAAATTCTTTCTTGTGATGTTATTATTATTGTTGTTTGTCAACTAAAACTGACTTTGAATCGGTGAGTAAAAATAATGATATAACATTTTATTCTATTAACATATAATAGTCTAGGGCTGATTTGTCTGAGGCCGTTTTTTGACCTGGGCTGTTTTGACCGGGGCCATTTTGTCAGGGGCCATTTCGTCAGTGAACCTGAGCTCTCTAAAACCTGACACCCTTGTGGAGACATGCCCAGAAAGTTTTCACACTTTAACTTTTGAACTTGTTGTGGATAAGGTTTACAACTTAGGAATATTACAGTCAAAACAAGTTGGTAATAAATTGAAATGTTAAAAATTTATCCGGTTAATTGGATGTACTTAGTAAGAATCCATTCCTTCACAAAACAAAGTATGTACCATTGGCTCACATAACAAAGTATGTACCATTGGCTCACATAACAAAGTATGTACCATTCCCTCACAAAACAAAGTATGTACCATTCCCTCACAAAACAAAGTATGTATCATTAGATACAGCTACAGCCAGATGTATTGATATATTTAAGCTCTAATTACAAAGACTTAAATGGGAACAGAAGTAAGTTTTCTTTTATTATGCCTTTAATTCTGCAGATTCTTCTTATAATCTCAATAAAATATCGCTTTTCTAATGATTACGTTTTCCTACAAAACCCAATGTACCCGTTGATCACAGACAACCTAAAGCCAAATAAATTACCTATTGTTTTGTAGAAATTCAGCATTGTTTCTCTCACTAGTTTATACTTTGGAGTAATGTCCCCTGATTCTGTCAAAATCGCATCATAATCTAAAAAGAAAATGTAAAAAGAAATGAAGAGGAAAAAAAAAAGCTTACAGATATTGGTTCCAAGGATAAAGAAATTAAGAGATGTTTTGAAATAATAAAAAAATTAAGAGCTGTTTTGAGAAAATAAAAAAATTCTTACAAATCATCATATCCAGATGGTGCTATGGATTAAGATTAAATAGCTTTGTCCACCTTACCTTAAACATACATTTTAAAAAATGGTGCTGCATGCAATGACACCTCAATTTCTCTTGGACAATATCGGAAAGAAATGAAACAAGCAGTTACGGTAGATAAAACTCACCATAGCTATAAAACTTTCTTTCCTTTATTTTAGTCCCATTACCTCCTTTTTTTTTTGAGATCGTACGGGATTCTAATGTTTCAATTAGAACATTCCCAGGCTTGGTAGACCCTGGTGGTGCCCATCCCTCTCCAGGTCAGCGTAAGACTTTCTTAGCGCAAGTCACTTCACAGCATTTTTTGGGGGCTCAATCCCACGCCCCTCAGCTTATGAGACGAGCGCACTATTGACTTCGCCAACATAGATTACCAAACCTATAAATCTCACCATAGCTTTAAAACTCAACATAGCTTTAAATCTCACCATAGCTATAAAACTCACCATAGCATTAAAACTCACCACAGCTATAAATCTTACCATAGCAATAAAACTCACCATAGCTTGTCACCATAGGCAAGTAGGAGGAGAAGTTATTCGCCCCACTCGTAAAGCCAAAGTTGGTGCCTCCTATGAACATGTACAAGTTGAAGGACCCGCCTACTGTCAAAATGGAGTTCAAGGTTACTTGTAAACCTGCACGGCCAAAGGAATGGTCAGAAATTACAGATTTTATGAACATTGCCAGAGTTACAAATACAATTTTTTAAAGAGTATCAATACTATTTACATATCATCACCTGGTAATGGTCATAGGCAATGTTCCCAATAAGCTGAGCGGCTGCACAGCCACGCAGATGTCTGACAGACACCGCCCATCAGTTTGGAATTACCACGCAGCAAATTTTGTAAAATATTGCACCAAAAAAATGGATGCTGTGCAACTTTGCTCACAGCTTTTTATACTTTGCACACAGACCAAGGAACCTTAGAGGGAACATTGGTCATAGGAACATAACATGAGGCATAGTCTTCCTTTCACTATACCAGATAACAAAGCTTGTCGTTTGCATCATGCTACAGTAAATTGCATGCATCAAGATATGGAGATATTCATGTTGGCTACAAGCCAATACCGCAGTAGAATTTCTTACCTTCGGGAGATGTGCGTGAATGCTTCTTCTGACCCCAGTAGTCAAACCATCCCGTCCAAAGTTCCATAACCATGTAAGGAAAATGGGGGTTCAGTTTGGTTATGAGGTCGTAGCTGTTCTCACTGAAACTGCCGAGGTTGTCAGTCAACAGGGCATCTGTGGGCGGAGCAAGTTAAAAATAGCATGAAACACTTGTATCAAGTAATGGTGGATGATGTGTTAATGTCCACGATACCGGACATGGTCAAGGGTCAGTTAAAGAGAATGTGACGTTTGTATCAAGTAATGGTGGATGAGTTGTTTATGTCCACTATACCGGACATGGTCAAGGGTCAATTAAAGAGAATGAAACACTAAGACTTGTATCAAGTAATGGCGGATGAGCTGGTAATGTCCACTATAGTGGACATAGCCAAGGGTCAGTTAAAGAGAATGAAACACTTGTGCTAAGGAATGGTGGATGAGGTGGTAATGTCCCCCTTTACTGCACACAAACAAGAGCAAGTTCTATTGGTGCCTTTTAATTCCAGCTGTACCTGCACACTGTTACAAAGATGACTTTAATGTGTTCATTTAAGATTTGAACTTGAAACTGTCCCTTAACCCGCCGTTGGGGCACCATTGTGAACTGCACACTATCTCGTGCTATTTGTCCCGGTCCTGTACTACCGTTTGGGGAGTCGCTGAATGACAGGCCGGTCTACTCTTTGATATTGTCCTCCCATCTCTTCCTTTGTCTGCCCCTTTTTCTTCCTCCCTGGACTGTGCCTTGCAATATGGTCTTTGCGAGACCTCCAGATCTCGCCACGTTTCCGTACCATCGTAATTTCTTCACCTTAATTGCGGTGATGTCATTTAAGATTTGCTAAGAGCCAAAGTGGATTTTGTGAACACAATCTTATCTCATCTTAGATATACAGTCGCTCCTTCTATGCAGAAGATAATTGCGTCCACAGACCATGACAGATGATCTGTTGGCAAGTGATGCAGCGGTCACAGGCCACGGCTATGAGGGTCCCACACATTACCAAGCAGCCTAACTATTGTTAGTTAAGTACCCATTTGGAGCTGGGTGACTCAGGGACTCCTTAGGCCACAAGAAAAAATCCTTGCCTTTGCATTGATTCGAGCTCGTGACCATCGGTACGCCAGTTGAGCGCGCTGAACACTCGACCACCGTATCCCAAGTATTGGGTGTAGGGATTTATTTTGTTTGAGTGATCAGCTGAGTTTTGATTGTTCAAAATTATTTTTGTTCACATAAGGAGAGGTAGAAGTTAATATATAAAATAGGGTTGGAATAATACGAACAAGTCATACATCTAAATAGAAGGTGGAAAGCGCTTTTATCAGGCATGGATAAATTCAAGTTGCCCTGAATGTTGAAGTATTTCAAGTAAGTCAGCTAGTGACAAGGCAACTCTATAATATGGTTTTTGCAGGAAGAACAGATTTGGTGTTGGGAGTTTTTAATTTGTGTTCCGTGAATTTCTGTGCAGACATCTTTCCTGTGCTTCACTAATTCAATTAAACAAACATAAGTAAAGTAGTTACACGTAAATGAGCAAATGTTTGTGATGAACATAACCACTTCCACTGGCTGAAATCTACACCTTTGTTGATCACTTACACTGGCTGAAATCTACACCTTTGTTGATCACTTCCACTGGCTGAAATGTACACCTCTATTGATCACTTCCACCGGCTGAATCTACACCTCTATCAATCTCTTACACTGGCTGAAACCTAAACCTCTATTGATCACTTACATTGGCTGAAATCTACATCTTTATTGGTGGCATATTTCTGTTTAAACTTGTGATCACTTGTCACTATAAGCTCTTTGACTTTGAGGGTTTTCATCAGCTGAAACATACAAACATCTTGTAGAGCACACATAATTTTTGTGTCTGGTGTTAGTTCTTTTCTTTTGTATTCCCTGTAATATTAACATGAATAAAAATTATTTTAAAAACCTAACTTTTATTGTTTTGATTGCACAATTCATTTTGTGTATGTTGTATCGTAATTCCTCCTAAGACTTACATAAACTAGTAACTTCAGGTGTGCTCCTAAGACTTACATAAACTAGTAACTTAAGGTGTGCTCCTAAGACTTACATAAACTAGTAACTTCAGGTGTGCTGTGTCACCTGTGTATCCCGTCATCTCATTCTCAACCTGGAACATGATGATGGGACCTCCCTCTGTGAACTGTAAAGGAATAAAATTCAAAATCACAAAACTCTAATGACAATCCATCAAAGGAAATTATTATTGCTCTTTGGCTGAACTATAAGTTTGAAAATTTAGTCAACTGCAAAATCTGTTGTCATTCATCATCCTTTAGTTCTATTTTCCTTTGTCTGTCTAACTGTGGGTTCAAACTCAGCTGGTGGTGACCCAGTGGTGGGACTGGTTGGTCAGTTGGGACTGTGGGTTCAAACTCAGCTGGTGATTTCCCAGACGTAGGGCTGGTGGGTCAGTTGGGACTGTGGGTTCAAACTCAGCTGGTGATTACCCAGTGGTGGGGCTGGTGGGTCAGTTGGCACTGTGGGTTCAAACTAAGGTGGTGATTTCTCAGAGGTAGGGCTGGTGGGTCAGTTGGGACTGTGGGTTCAAACAAAGGTGGTGATTTCCCAGAGGTAGGGCTGGTGGGTCAGTTGGGACTGTGGGTTCAAACTCAGCTGGTGATTTCCCAGTGGTGGGGCTGGTGGGTCAGTTGGGACTGTGGGTTCAAACTAGCTGGTGGTGACCCAGTAGTGGGGCTGGTGGGTCGGTTGGCACTGTGGGTTCAAACTAAGGTGGTGATTTCCCAGAGGTAGGGCTGGTGGGTCAGTTGGGACTGTGGGTTCAAACTCAGCTGGTGATTTCCCAGTGGTGGGGCTGGTGGGTCAGTTGGGACTGTGGGTTCAAACTCAGCTGGTGATTTCCCAGTGGTGGGGCTGGTGGCTCAGTTGGAACTGTGGGTTCAAACTCAGCTGGTGATTTCCCAGTGGTGGGGCTGGTGGGTCAGTTGGGACTGTGGGTTCAAACTCAGCTGGTGATTTCCCAGTGGTGGGTCTGGTGGCTCAGTTGGGACTGTGGGTTCAAACTAGCTGGTGGTGACCCAGTGGTGGGGCTGGTGGGTCAGTTGGGACTGTGGGTTCAAACTAAGGTGGTGATTTCCCAGAGGTAGGGCTGGTGGCTCAGTTGGGACTGTGGGTTCAAACTCAGCTGGTGATTTCCCAGTGGTGGGGCTGGTGAGAGATTATTTGTATGTGTACGGTCAGGTAATGACCCACAGTTTCATCCACGACAATAAAGATTGTATTGCATGACAAGGACTTATGTCGTTTCATTCGGCACGAGTGGACGAAAAGAGAGTGGGGCTAGAAAATGAGCACCTGACAAAGGCCATATCAATGGAGACAGTGTTTGAATACACAGGAGTACTGACCTGCAAGTCAAAGACCAGGGGAAGTAACACACTCCAGTACTTGTTGACTGCAGACACATAGCCCGGGTAGTTGCTCCTCACCTTCATGTTAGGGTCACTCAGCAGCCAGCTGAAAGTTCAGATTTACTGGCCTTTACAATCACAGACTTTAGGTATTCAAATTCTATATCCTATTTAGACATTTGAATCTAATCATTTTGACTTTTTGACTTTTTTAACCTAAATTTAATGCTGAGTGTAAACACTGATAAACATGTGGGGCATTGAAATCATTGCTTTTATTAGGAGAGAAAATGAAACACTGAAATATTATAGAGTATATAAATATTATCTTTAAACATTAACTCTTATAAATGGGGCTGACATTGACATGCAATTGTTTTCAGAAGTCTAATCAATGAATTACGTTGGTACCTTGAGATATGAAATTAATACGTTCCAGAGTAAAACTCTACACTAAAAATTCGTAACAAATCACTAAAAAAATTTTTTTTTAAAAATTACAATCTTTTCTTTTTTTAACTTTTTGCTTTGTGCTTTCCAATTTTCTGTTTCACGTTTCATTTAAAGTAAGCTTGTTTTTTGCATGTCTTTTACAATGTTTCTGAAGTGAGTCAGGGAAATGCCATTGATCTGCCCAACAACACAACCTGTTTGAACCTTTTGGGGGTGTGTCTCTTTAATCAAATCTTCTGATGTGTCATACACGTTTCTCATATCTTGGAACGGATCATTCTTTGAGTGGTGTTTTGTGTCTTGGAGCAGATTATTATTTGAGTGGTGTTTTGTATCTTGGAGCAGATTATTATTTGAGTGGTGTTTTGTATCTTGGAGCAGATTATTCTTTGAGTGGTGTTTTGTATCTTGGAACAGATAATTATTATTTGAGTGGTGTTTTGTATCTTGGAACAGTTTATTCTTTGAGTGGTGTTTTGTATCTTGGAACAGATTATTTTTTGAGTGCTGTTTTGTATCTTTGATTTTTCTTAACTTGAAGCATGCGTATCTCAAGGTCCCACTGTATTCCTATGACAGGCAAATCTTTTATTTTGTAGACATTGTCCTAACTTTTGAATACGTACCCAGGCAGGCCACCAAAATCGAATTCTGCACATATGTATGGGCCAGGTCTCAGGATGACAAATAATCCCAAATCAGCTGCCATTGTGATAAATTTCCTTGATTGGAATTGAGAAAAATCAACTTGTTATCTGTACTGATATATACATATAAAAATTATCAACTAGTTATATACACCAGTGGTGGGCAAACATTTTCATGTGAGGGCCGCATAAGTAAGAAATGAAAAACCAAGGGCCGCATCTAACCAAAATTTAGCCTCAATTCAACTACAAACATCCATCTAACATAAATTTATTGATTTTAATTTATTTTACCAAATGCTTCAGCGGGCCGTAGTTTGCCCACCTCTGATCTACACAATACTATTATATATATATATATACATATCAATAACAACTTATGATGGGTACTTATAATCTTCTATAAAGAAGGAGCATTTGTAATGTATAATTTGTATTACAATATCCACTTGTTATGAGTAGTTATACATATAACAATCTAGAAATATGTCAATAACAAAAACAGGTATTTTTGAAGAAGCTGCAATCAAGTTAGTTCTGAAGTACAGAAGTATGCTTCAGATGAAATTAAAACTACAGAATTAATGAAACCACTATAATAAAATGGAAAGACTTTGCTCTTAGAAATAATAGCAAATAATGAAATATCTTTGTACTCTCCCAGATAGAATGATTTTGGCTGGGCCATTTTAATCAAATATTCGACTAAAAATTAGTAAATGGTTTATAAATACAGGGTTATCCCTAGTCTTAGCTTGCCATAATGGACATTTATTTGTGAGTTCTAATACCTTATTCTATTAACTTAGTTACCTGAGGTTAAGCATTCCTTCAAAGTTGTAGACACCTGGTGATGGCTCATGGAGGTTCCAAGGTACATATCTGAAAGATGGAGCATTGAATATTTGAGAACACTAGAAAACAATAGATCCAGGAAAAATAACTCTATCATTATAGCTTAAGCTAAAATTATTATTGCTAAAATTTGGATTGTAATCAAGATAAACAAGTTTATAAAAACAGGATTTTATCAGCATAACATTGGTTAAATTACAAAATGAAATTTTAAGTAGTCGTGTAAAGTCATATTACATTTTTAAAATTATTCTTTTTTAAACCCCAAAACACAACTTTTTGTCACTTGTGCACTGTTAGCTACAAAACAGAAACAAAGTGAATAAAGTCAGTTTTGTCAATAACTCTCAGAATGAAGTCATTTGTAAGTAATGGATATTGATTTAATTTTAATTTATAATTCTTTCATTCACTATACAGAAGGGGTTGACAGCAACCACTTCAACATTTAAATGTTACTTATAGAGCTACTTACAGGATAAAAATATATTTTAGATCAAAAGAGGTTCTTACGTCTCAACAGTATTCAAGCCGCAGGCCTTCAACTTGAGTAAACGATCCTCCCACTGCTCAGGTATAATTCTAAAGTAATGAATGGCCCCACTAAAAATTCGAAAGGGCTTATGATTTAAGTAGAAGACTCTGTTGTGGAATGTAAGGCCTTCAGCCAGAGTCAAATCTTTATCAGAAACCGTTTGGTTAAGGTCTTCTTTTTCCTTGATAAATGGTATCGTTAAGCCCTTGAAGTCTGCTGGCAGACGAACTGTCTTATTTCCAATCTTTTGAAGTGCAAAAGACATTTTAAATGGTCTCCCCCTTTGGTTCTGTAAAATGACATCAGGTGATAAAGGACCCTTATTCTTCATGTTTAAGAAAACTTCATCTTGATAGTCTATTGGCAGGCGATTGCCATCGGCATCTAGATGGGTAGCAAACCATACTATCCAGATGAGCATAGTTACGAGGATCACAATTCCTAACCGTAAGATTGTTTTTCTTCTCATATTTTCACAGCTTGTGAAAGTGGTGCACATTGATAAAGTAATATTTTGTTCTTTTTCCTGGATGGTGATTTAAACAAAAAAAACCCAAACAATTACAAGATTCGATCTTTCTACTCTACACTTTAGAAAAACTGCATGAAGAATGTATTTGTAATATACGTAACCATCTTTAAAAAATGTGGCTGAACACTGAAAGTAATGATGGATGTGTATAAAATCTAAAGGTTTTTGTAAATAAAATAATAAGTTTAAAAATTTAATAAGCCAGGGGCCAAATGCTTCTCTAAATTTTCTTCTTAGTTCAACAGTTCTCCTTGTATTTTGATACAAATTAGTAGTTCATTTCTATTTTCAAAAATATTATAGGCTTTATCCTGTTTTCATTATTTATTATTATTTTTTATAGTACATGTAATATACAATATGTAATGACTTTTAAATATAATAATATAACTATACTTTTTCTATCCACTATTCTATAGACCATGGTTGTCTATAGGCAGATGAGTTAGAATAATCAACTTTTAATTCAAAGTTTATATTATATTAATTATACTGTATAGTATAGCTGTATACTCTCTGCCTATATTTATACTATTTAAGATGACCAGTAGTCAGAAGACTGCTGAAATTGAATTAATGTGGGTTGTTAAAGCCTCAAATAATCTTTAAAATTATTATTTAAATAATTCATGATCTGAATTTATTTATTAATTAGACCTAGCAGTCTAATCTGAACTTACAACTTTTACTTTTTAAAAGTAATTATGACTAAGACTTATTACTATTACTAGTCAATAGTCTAGTCTTATTTTAGATTTATTTGTTAATTAATTAATGATTTCTGTTGATCAACAATAGTCAATAGTGAATACTTAGTAGTAGCAATTAATTGAATTAATAGTTAATAGTAATACCAAGATCAGTTTGATCATGATCTGATGACTGAGTATTCACTGATACTGATAGTATAGGCAGGCTAAGCCAATGGCTTATAATTATAGTGGTTAAAACCTATATCTCCGACCGGGCCGAACTTATTGGCGGCCATCTTGTTGATATGGCACGTCACCGGCCCGGAAAAATAGTGCGAGCCCCGTGAATTTTCCGAAAATTCTAAAGCTATACCTAACCCAAACCCTACAATTAAAATAACAACTATCCTTCATAGCAACGGGAAGAGACGCGACGCTCCGGTCGGAGATATAGGTTTTAGCCATTATAGTATTAGAAAGTCAAGTATTACTATATAATATAAATATAATCAATTATTTTTTAAATTGAATTATTGTATTGAGTATTATTAGTATTAGTATTGATATTTGAATAAGAATTATAATGAATAATAATGATTATTTCACCATTTTTAAACTTATTATATTAATATTATTATTTTTATGCTGTCAACACTGTCATATCCAGGGTGCAACGATGCATGATTCTAAATTTTTAAAAAGTTAGATTTTTAGACGTTTAGTTTTCATTTGCTCTTACTTAGGCAATATTATTTAAATTTAAGTTGTATCTAAGATCGTCAACGCCAGTAGCGTTTTGTCTACTTTCACTTTTCGTTAACTTTTCTCTTTTACTGTTGGTCAATAGAAACCAGCTCCGTTATAGCCAGGTTTCTAAAAGTCCTTAGCCTTAATGTTTTGTAATTAGATTCTGCTTTGTCTTTTTTTCCAACGATTAATAATGCTAAAAAGAAAAGAAGGGGTACATGGTCTCTCTTTTTACTTTTTACCTGTAACATTAATTAAAATCTATCAACTTTTTTTTTTAATTTAAAAAGAATCTTAATGGAATTTTTCTTATGTTAAAAGTTGGAATACAAAATATAAAAAGCCTACTTTGAATCAAGACATGATGTGACTGCCAGAAAAGTTACCTCTTTACGTTACAAAAGAGGTTAGTGCTGGGGAATCTCAGCCTGGCTCTGATAATAAGCTTCATTTACAGATATGATCTTTTTGAGCCCTTTATGATATTCAATGAAGTTTGAACTTTACGTTTTAAGAAGATGCTCCACGCACCTTTTACTACAAATGCTTGGTGCGCAAAGTCACAGTAACATTTGTGATGTTTAAACTCTAATATTTATTCAAGGGCTACAAAAATTAACGATTAATTTCTCGATTAATCAGTAAAAAAAATTATTAAAAGTATTTTATTCGATAAAATAGTGATTAAAGTAATAAATATATTTTAAACCATTTTTTCGATTTATTAATTAATAATTAATAATAATAGTTTTTTTACATACAAACTTCTCCATTTAAAAAAAAAAAAGATTTTTAAAGTGTAAACTTGAAAATAATATGTTTTTAGAAGGAAAATGATATTAAAAAATTAAACATTGTTTTTACTTAATTAACAAAAACAACATTTAAATTCATTGACATCATATTGAACTACTGATATTTAAATTTTAAAAAAATGTGAATTGCCTGTTTTTGCTACTTCACTTGAAATTTTCAGTTCTTATCTTATATGTTACAGACGCTCCTTCTGTACAGAAGATTATTGCCTGTACAGCCTGTATTGCAGTTTAATGACTTCATACATCTTACTTAGCTTTAATCAAAATTATCGATAATTTGGTAATTATTCAAAAGTTAACGATTAAATTTAAATTAATCGATAACAGCCCTAATTTATTCTAATGACATCAAACAAAATAATTATATTTTTAAAAAAAGGTAACATTGTAAACCTTATACTGGAATTGACTACTTCTACTTCTAGAACAATGGGACGTGAGAGATATCTAGTTCTGTCCCAGTTTTAGAAAGTGTAGGTCACTGTCTGTGTTTAGGGAAAGGGGTGGGTGGGTCTAGAGGCTGAAATATTTTACATCTGCTCTATTTCTTTCTTGCTCTCTTTCTGTCTCTTTCTTGTGTATTATTAGGTAGAACGGGGTTCCCACAGTTTTAAGAACGTGGCCCCCTGTAATATTTTATTTACTGTCTTGACCACGCTGGTGTTATTTTTAAATATATTTAAATTAAGTCCGCGGAAATTAACGATTAATTAATAGATTAATCGTTATTTTTAAATAGATTAAAATTAATTTGATCGATTACAATTCTATTAAAATTAAAGAAAATATTTCTTTCTTTTTTCAGTATTAATTAAAATTTTATATTTTTTTGTTGCTTACATACTTTTTCATTGTATTATAATGATTTATTTAGACGACGCATACGTTAAACAAAAAGGTTTGTCTTCCTTATTTCTTGCCTAGCAGAACGCATTATTGTTATGCTGTCAACAAGTCAACACTGTCATATCCAGGGTGCAACGACGCGTGATACTAAATTTTTTTTAAGTCAGATTTTTAGACTTTTAGTTTTAATTTGCTCTTACTTTGACAATATTATTTATTAAATTAAAAAAAGTATTTTCTAATTGAAATAAGCATGTTTCAAATTTAAAAAAAATGTCAATGTGCTTTTAATGTAAGTCTGAAATATATTTAATATCGTAACTAGGGTTGTACCGGATTCTCATTTTTAAAATCCTCCCGGATCCGGATTCTTATCTTATCTTATCTTAGATATACAGACGCTCCTTCTATGCAGAAGATAATTGCGTCCACAGACCATGAGAGATGATCTGTTGGCAAGTGATGCAGCGGTCACAGGCCACGGCTATAGGGGTTCCACAGATTCGGACAGATTTATGAACTGAAATCCGTCCGGAGGCTGGAGTCAGATTTGAAAAAAAAAAAAGGCCTGATCCCGCAGTTGTCGGAGCCGAAATCTGGTACATCCCTAATCGTTACTATGGCTGTCAATATTGTTGTAAAAAGCTGCGTGGGTGATCGTCCAAAACGCCGCATAATTTTCGCGGTCTTGACGGCTATAGAATGCAACATAGCCACCATTCATTCTCATTCACCTCATTTCACACAGTAGCTAACAGATTACTTCCAAAAACATACTGTTATGCTCTAAAAACTGTTATTCATGCTGTAAATGCATTAGTCATACTCATAAACTAAAACTACAGTAATCTGAACGTTCAAATAAATTGTCCAAAAAAAAAATGACGTCACGTTCAGTGAGGTGACCGGGCCCAGCTGCTTGAATGTTAATGTCCGCTAGGTGGCGGTCAATGTTCCCTATAACTATAAGGTTCGTTAATTCGCGTGCAAAGTAAAAAAAAAAATATGTCGTGAGCAAAGCTGCAAAGCATCCATTTTTTGAGCAATATTACACAATTTGCTTCGCTGTTATTCAAAATCATTGCGTGGCGTCGGTCAGAGAACTGTGCGGCCGCGCAACCACGCAGCTTAAAGGGAACATTGACGGTGGTAGTAACTTTGTAATTGATAAACTTTACATACAGACAACTTTGTACGTCTTATTAAAATCAATTTTTTTTCTGCTAGGTCTACACAAGAAAGGGCGAAAGTTTTTTTTTTTTTTTTTTTTTTTTTTCAGCAAGGCGCGTCTACACCCGTGGGCGGGAGGTATGACATCACCAACCAATTACAAACCAAACCTTAAACTTTTAAATCAAGCCTACATTATTTTCAACCCTTTGTATTGTCCAGATTTATATAAGAATTATTTTTTTTAAAACGTTCATTTTTTGTTGTTATTAAAGTAAATATCTTTGAACTACTAAAATATACCTTTACATTTTTTAAAGACTAGATTCTATGCACTTTTTTTAACATGGTCACAATAGGAGTGGAGGAAGGAATGAGAAGAAAGAAGGGGTAGATTTTAAAAAAAAAAAATAAATAAAAAAAATAATAACATTGACCTGTCTCAACTGGTAACTAAATAATGTCGGCGTATTTCAAGGACTCGTTAACTTCCTGTCATTGATGCATTCAAAGAACCTAGATCTATATCTTCTTTGTGTTTTATGATCTTCTTTTATGTGTAGAGGGAAAAGTTGCTTAAAAATATCTTGCAGTTTGTCATAACTGTATTTTTGTTTCCTTTTGACGGATACGCCTCAAGACATTTCGTGTTAAAAGTATTCTACAGGAAAAATTTCAAACAAAAATATTTTGTACACGTTGTAAAACGCGTGAAGCTATTTTAAACGTCATTAAACAAATTGCAAGTCGATCAATTTTTTTATGTGATGACACATTTCTTTACCCCCCCTTCCCCATTATCACACATCGTCACAAATGCTTGACCCCCTTTTTTTCCCCTAGACGTGTGACGTCATTTATGAACGGCCCCTTACATCACACAATTTTTAACCATATGGCTAAACCGATTTCGTGAAATGATGAATCGCAACATTACAAGATCTATATATGCGTTATAAAAATATAATTAATTGAAACTAATTGATTAATCGGTTACATTTTTCGCCATTTATCGAACAAAAAAGTTTTAATCAGTACCAGCCCTAATTTAAATATTTGTTTACGTTTGCAGCAGCAACAACAACAAAGAAAAATGTTCTTCATGTTATCTTGTCCAAAATAAGATTCGACCCGACGCAGGCACTATGACAAATGACATTTTGAAATCGCAAATCCACTGACCTAGCACGCAGAAATACTTTTAAACTGTGTCATACAAGCGTACCGCCTAGCTGAGAAGAACAAAGGCGTTGTGTTGACTTTTGTTCAAGCAAAAGATGTTCATATTTATTTCATATGATGCTCATATTAGCGCAACCCCAGTATGGTTTCTACGAGATATTATCCGTGACTAATAGTATTTTAAACAGATTGATATAACATCTTTTATTTAAATGCACTTAAGGTAAATTAAAATATATAAATGATTATACTTAAGTGTGATCTAAAAATATTTGAAGACAAACATCTTGATTTTAAGATGAATTGTTCGCCTTCAAGAAAGACGTCAACGCATCTAGTAAATAGTAAAATGTGCTTACCAAGAACCACATTGAGGAGCTAACCATCTAACGCCACCCAGTGGCGTCGCTTTGGGGGGTGCGGTGGGGGGGCGGGCCGCCCCGGGTGACACCATCAGGGGGTGACACCAGACCGTAAAATTCTATATATTCCCTTTACTTGGCACTGAAAAAACGCGAAGGAGTTCTATGAGTTAAATCATGAGGGGGTGACACCATGAGCTACCGCCCCGGGTGACACCAATCCTAGTGACCCCTCTGACGCCCCCCCTCCTGTCCATCGCGCCCCTACTCCTGTCATATTTCACTTGGCTTATATAAGTATATTAAACAGAAACGTTTTCTCATGCATATGACACGCCAGTGCTTGGCACCCCGGGCAACGCCTCCACCCCCTTAACCTACGCCGATGAGCTCAGCGTGAACCGTAATAAAGCCCCTATTCTCAAACAATGTGTCTTGTCCTAGACGCCTGGCAGTTGTTGGGGACGTAATGGAGACCATCAACTATCAGTTCACAGCGTCCCGTGACCATACGCCTCTCACAGTTCTGGACGTTAGTTGAGGGGCGTAGCTTGCCTTATCTCCATCTAGCGTACATCCGACCCAGCAGATTGCCGTTTTCAAATAGGCTAGTGCAGTGCTGCGCTAGTGTGAGTGTTATGCTTGGAGAGACGGCATCTACTGAGGGTAGGTCCTTATTATCGACTGCAGATTTGTCTGATATTATAAATGATTGCCAACCTGTCTTGATATATGATAAAATATATTTGAGATACCAAACACATTATACAATTAATTTATGTGTTTGTGTATAACTTCAAGTTTTTTATTATTTTAAAATATATCTGTGTTTTTATAAAAGAAGTTCATTATATTTAGAGTATCATCCGAAAAAAAATTGAGTGCATGCGAACGTACACGGTCTTCCAATGTGCACCAGTGCCAGTGTAAGGTGTTATCATGACTTGCTGAGTCAGGAAGGGCTTTCTTGTGGCACATTTTCTTGTATTTTCTTATATATTTTAGACGCCCATTTCTATACAGAAGTTTAATACGTCATACGCTTATCAATGGTTTATGTCCAGTTTTGGATTTTTATTAGGGCTTTAAATGTTGATAATGTGTGTGTGTTTGATCAGGCAACACCTGTTCCACGTCCTAACTCCAAAAGAGGAGATTGCATTTTCAGCCGACTGCAGAGTTTTAATCGCCTTTATTATTATTACTAATTAATTATCTAAAACATATTTTGTGCGTGTGGTATTCTTATTGGTAAAGTTGATGCAAACTGGTTACGTTAGTCTAAACAGGTTACTTTTACATTATTTCTTCAATTTTAGTGCAATTTAGAACGGAATGAGGTTTTTTTTTATTTGGTATTTTTTTAAAAAGCAGTATTATTACCAAATATGAAATGTTGAAAATCCCAGTAATGGTGAATAGCTAAATGGAGCTATGAAAGGTTTGAACAGTGTAGGTCCAGCCTTTAAATCAAGACCAATTCAAAACTTTTCATTTTGACGACTCACACGTTTCGCTATAATATCATACGCTCTTTCTAGCTTCACCTCACACTAGTTAGGGAAGCAAAGTCGGCTGGTGATACTTTGGTCCCTCAAAGCCATTGCCTGTGAACGCCGCGTCACTTGCATGTACGTTATTAGCACGTGATAATCTTCTGCATAGAATGAGCGTCTGTAACAGATACGACCAGATAAGTGTAATAGGTGCAGGGGATCTGGGGGTGGTGGCAGATGGAGGTGGTGGCTTTGCCTGGGAATGGGTGGAAAAAAGTTACTGTCTTGATTTATTTCACCCTTTCTAAAATAATGGTATTTTGTATTGTTTAAAAATTATATAACATAAAACTCATTAAAAAAACACAATTAAGGAAATATTTGAATTTGTTTAAAAGATGTAGTTTTTCTTGACTTTTAGATTAAATTATGTAAAATGCTGTGGTGTTACCGCGAAATTAGAGCAATTGGCAAACATTAAACACCATAGCTTCATTTTATTTATTTATATACTGCTGAATTAATTTTGTTATTTTTTTCACCTCTCAGTGCATTTCGTTACAAGACGACAATAACACATAGAGGATAATAATACAAGAGGATAATAATACATAGACGATAAAAAGACATCATAAAGAAACAATGACCAGTGGTCAGTTGTTCACGTGGGCAGCGGCTGCCTTGTGTTTGGCCATCTCAGTTGCTGCCATCTCGTCTGACGGGGTGGTCGCCAGGTCAAGATTGCGGTAAGTTCTCCTGTCGCCATCTGGTGGTGGGTGACTGTTCTCATCTCGTTCTTATCTTATCTTATCTTATCTTATATGTTACAGACGCTCCTTCTGTACAGAAGATTATTGCGTCCTACGTATTTCTATGGTTTGTGTTTAGTCCTGTATTCTTACTAGAGTTTTAAAAGATGATAAAGTGGTGGCTTTCCTGGTTTCTTCAGGCAACCCATTCCACGCCCGAATACCGGACGGAAAGAAAAAAAACTTGTATGTGTTTGTTCTTGCATATGGAATAAGAAAGGTGTTTTTATCTTTATGTCTATTTGAGGGTTGTATTAAGTTATCTTTGTGTTGTATTTCTAAATTAGAATTAATTGCCTTATGTATAATTACTAATTTACTCTTGGTTCTTCTATCCTCTAGTGTTTCAAGGTTTAATGATTTAACTAATGGTGTTACTCTTGTCAGTTTTGAATATTCTCCAGTAATGAATCTGGCAACTCTTTTTTTAGATTTGTTCTAACTTATCTCGTTAGCGTGATCTTGCCTGTTTAATGTGAAACTAATGGACATTTGTGGCATGATACAAAACAGAGCGGTTTTGGGACATTAAATAGGAACGATATTGTGTTATTTGTGGCGGCCTCCACCCTGCTTTCTACGCGAGCACCGTTAGAATTATAAAGAGCGGGAAAACTTGATGGACTTTTCTTCCTTTGGGACCCGGAACCAAAGGCGTCACTAGGGTTGGTGTCACCCGGGCCGGTAGCTCATGGTGTCACCCGGGGCGGTAGCTCCTGGTGTCACCCCGTCATTATTTAACCCATAGAACTCCCACGAGTTTTCCAGTGCCAAATAACGGGAATATATAGAATTTTACTTTCTGGTGTCACCCCCCTAATGGTGTCACCCGGGGCGGCCCGCCCCCACCGCACCCCCCTAGCGACGCCACTGCCCGGAACACTGTCCCATTTTCCCCATTTCCCTGTCACTGTTATCTCTTGATGTAAGCTGGTGTTGAAAGAAAGTGTTACTGACGTAAAATCATAAGATATTGATGTGCATCACGTGTGTCGATAGTGTTAGCCAATTCTTGATCGTTTACAGAGCTTTAGCGATGATTCTTTAAACACTAATCTCTGCAGTCACATGGCACACCACATATTCAATTAAAGGCACTAAATTATCATTTTTATTTGGAAAATGAAATGAATATAGATCTAAATGCGAATTGAAAATGTTCACCTTACGAGTGGAGATGGGTGTGTCGGATTTAGATTGTATAGGGCATTGCGCAATTTGAGACACATGGTCTTTTATTAGTCTAGATATTATTTGTCATTGCCTTTAACATGACAATTGCTCACTATTACAATTTTGTGGAGGGGTGGGGGCAAGAAAGAGGGAGTCCTAAGCTGCCGCGCAGTTATCTGACCGACGCCACGCAGCAGTTTAGAATTATCGCGCAGCTAATTTTATAAATTAATGCACAAAAATGGTTGATGCGCAACTTTGCACACGTACTTATTTCACTTTGCACACAGACCAATGAACCTAAGTGGGAACATTGGTCCTTAGCTTCGGTTTGTTTAGCTTATACTTAATTCAAACACAGAGTAGAGGTTATAGTTGGTGTAGATCTTTCATAGTATTGACCCTGGAATTTTCAAAGGGGCCAAAGTCGTGGTGCCTGTTAAAAAACAACGAGTATACCTTCATCTGATAACGCATTGGGCACAGGGTCTCACATTTTTAAGGGGCCTCAGAAAAATCATATGAGGGCTCTAAAGGTTTTGATCAGGGATGTTAACCGCTGCGAGTGATCTAGTGCGATTGACAGAGGCGTCACTAGGTTTGGTGTCACCCATTTCGGTAGGTCATGGTGTCACCCAATTCGGTAATTCATGGTGTCTTCCAGTTCGGTAGGTCATGGTGTCAACCAGTTTGGTAGGTCATGGTGTCACCCAGTTCGGTAGGTCATGGTGTCACCCATTTCGGTAGGTTATGGTGTCACCCATTTCGGTAGGTCATGGTGTCACCCAGTTCGGTAGGTCCTGGTGTCACACAGTTCGGTAGGTCATGGTGTCACCCAGTTCGGTAGGTCATGGTGTCACCCATTTCGGTAGGTCCTGGTGTCACCCAGTTCGGTAGGTCATGGTGTCACCCTCCTCACAACTTACCCCATCGACCTTCTTCGAGTCTGCCAGATCCAGATAACGGGAACATACAGAATTTTAACCCTTTGGTGTCACCGCTTGTGAAGATGTCAACCGGTGCGGTCCGCACCCCTCGCACCCCCTATAGTGACGCCTCTGATGATTGACACTCTGTTCCTTGTTTGTTTTAAAATAAAGAAAGACTTCAGTTGAGACTGACAGTAACGGCTAATAATAGTAAAAAGTTTCGCTTACGGATAAAATACAACTTAACTGATAAACTCTTCAAGTTTTCGAGTCACTGACTATTTTCACCCTTTTGAATTCTTCTCAGCGGACCACACGTCTGCGGCTTAAGACGAGACAGGTGCTGCACAGGATGGAGACTCTCCGCATCCAGGTTATGTACAATACGTGAGTAGCCCCTGTCCCTTACCAGCGCCCACAGAAAATAAATAATACATAAATCAAAGCAGTCCGCAAGCTATTTATATGTCTTAAAATTTAAATTGTACACAAAAAGGGGTGGGGTGGGGTGAGGGAGTCACGAGGACCTTTGATGCGCCAAATAAACATTGTCGTTTTTAGCTCTGTGTAGTAGACTACATAGTTTTTTTTTAAAATGATATAAGCCCACTATATAACTAAACGTGGGCTTATATGATAGACACCCATCTTAGAGACCAACAAGCAGGTTTTAGAAAGGATAGATCATGCACTGACCAGATTGCCACACTGAGAATTATATTAGAACAATCCCTGGAGTGGAACTCACCATTATACATCAACTTTATTGACTATGAGAAGGCGTTTGATAGTGTTGACAGGCCAACCCTGTGGAAGTTGCTAAGACACTACGGTATACCACAAAAGCTGACTAACATAATTAAGACATCTTACGAAGGCCTTACATGTAGAATCATTCATGGCCAAAAAACAACAGAGGCTTTTGGGGTAAAGACTGGAGTCAGACAAGGGTGTTTGCTTTCACCCTTCTTATTTTTGCTAACCATTGACTGGATAATGAAGATGTCTACAGAGCAGAAGAGAAATGGTATCCAGTGGACACTATGGAAACAACTTGATGACCTGGATTTTGCGGATGATCTGGCCCTAATATCACATACACAGCAACAGATGCAGGAGAAAACTAACTATGTAGCACAGTTCTCTTCTTGTGTTGGCCTAAACATTCACAAGGGAAAAAGCAAAGTCCTTAAAATAAATACATCAAGCAACACCCCAATAACACTGGGAGGATCAAATCTAGAGGAGGTGGATAGCTTTACACACCTCGGTAGCATCATAGACATGCAGGGAGGGACAGACGCTGATGTTAGAGTGAGAATTGGCAAAGCAAGAACATCATTTAAACAGCTAAGAAAAGTTTGGAGTTGCAACAACTTGACCCTCCAGACCAAGGTCAGGATATTCAACACCACAGTAAAGCCTGTCCTGCTATATGGAGCTGAAACATGGCGGATTACAGCAGCCGTTTCGAAAAAGCTTCAAGCATTTATAAACACATGTCTCAGAACAATTCTCCGAATCCGCTGGCCCAATATCATCACCAACGAGGACCTCTGGCAACGTACACAACAAGAGCCAGTGGAAGAACTAATACGTCAACGCAGATGGAGATGGATTGGCCACACCCTCAGAAAGCCTACATCCAGTATTGTGAGACAAGCCCTCACTTGGAACCCCCAGGGCAAGAGAAAAAGAGGTCGACCCAAAATGACATGGAGAAGGGAACTGGAGACAGACTCCAAGAAGAGTGGGCACAGCTGGGGACAGCTAGAGAGATTGGCACAGGACCGGGATGCATGTAGAGTCTTTGTTCGTGGCCTATGCCCCAGATGGGACGACAGGCAATGATGATGATGATGATATAACTAAACAAAAAAATAGAGTTAAAAAATCATTTTACTAAATTTAAAATTTCGAACAAATTACCATGATACTAATTTTACTATTGTTATTGTCGTTATTATAATTTATGCTATCAAATACATTGAACTTTTGACGATATTTGTAATCGTCTTCTATTTATACGTATAAATTAATTTTTCTCAAGCCGTGTGCGAGCCAAGCAACTGTATGCCAGGTGGGACCTGCCTACGACCCAATCTCTGTCGTTGTGCCAACGGAGATATGAAACGCACTTGCACGTCTCAATCTCGGTCCAGGCGGATGGCTGACGATATCCGCGTTAAATCCACGAAAAGGGATGGTTTTGAAGGTTAGTGCCAAGGAAGAGTTATGGCCCATTTTAGGGAGGTTTTGTAGGTGAGTGATTAGGAAGAGTTATGGCCCATTTTAGGGAGGTTTTGAAGGTGAGTGTCTAGGAAGAGTTATGGCCCATTTTATGGAGGTTTTGAAGGTGAGTGTCTAGGAAGAGTTATGGCCCATTTTAGGGATGTGTTTAAGGTGAGTGATTAGGAAGAGTTATGGCCCATTTTAGGGAGGTTTTGAAGGTGAGTGTCTAGGAAGAGTTATGGCCCATTTTATGGAGGTTTGCGAAATCAGGGATGCCATTTGTTTAGAGATAAGTACCTCACAGATTAGTACAAAAAGTTTAAATTTTCACATTTTGTGTACACATTTTTTTGGTATTATTATTTTGTTTTTGGTCTTTAAAAATCTTCGGTTGCACTAAACACATATTCTTTGGGCCTGAGATCTACTCTCTTAAGGCCTTGGCTATTACTTGGGCAATCTGCTCCATCTGTTGGGCAGTGCCATACAACATTGTCTGAACGTAGGACTCCCCTGCCCCCTAACCTCCCCGGCTATGTCAAGCACGGGACATGACGTCAACAAGTGTGTGATCGTCTCAGAGGTTTGGCTGCAATGGCGGCAGTTGGGGTCCCTGTTGTGATCCAGCCTGTTAAAATAAGATTTGGTTGGGCAATGCTCGGTGCGCATTTGGGTCACCAAACTTTGTTCCCTTCGTTTTAGACCCCACCACTGGTCTGATCTGCTAGGCCTGGGCATGCTAGCGAACACCCCTCTGGCTGTTGCTCCATCTTCCCACTCCTGGTACCACTTTTCCCTGAAGTGGTCCATTAGCCACGTCTTTGCCCCAAGATATGTGACTGGGACATCTGGTTAGGGTTGGGCTGCTCCAGCTTTTGCCAGCGAGTCTGCTATTTCATTACCTTCTACATTCACGTGGCTAGGGATCCATTGAACTGTGATCTTACCACCAAGTCTCTCGAGTCTGCCCACGTCCTCCAAGATGGCATCGACTAGGTGGGTGCTACGTTTCTCAGATAGCAGGACTTCGAGCGCCGATCTCGAGTCACAAAACAAGACCGTGTCGAAACCTACTAGTCCCGACCCTTGCAGTGTCCGGTGCACACTTTCCAAGGCCCTGTGAATAGCTTCAAGCTCCACATCGTAGTTCGATGCTGTGGTCCCACAGGGTCCTGAAAGTTCCTCTTTTGGTGGCCCTCCTAATGGGTATAGGATGAGCGCACCATATCCTGCAGTTCTTTCTCTCCGGCTGGCAAACCCGTCCGTGAACACTTTCACTGGGGTTCCCGCGAACCCTTCGATTGTCTCAAGGGCAGCCACTTTCTGTACATATTCAGGGCTGCGCTTCGTTACTGTCGTGTCAGTCATTGACAAATGTATTGTGGGACGTGTCATTCCGCATAGGGCGGTTTTATTGGGACGCTTATTGTTCTATGTCTATTTCGTGGGGGTTGAACAGTCCTATCAAGCTCGAGTACTTGATGCATGAACGAGGACCGTTTCAACTTCCCACGTCCGTCCCAATTATGCTGCATTTGGTAGCAAGGGTCCCTCGTGTCCAGCCTGCGATACCTTTCTGCAGTAGTAATGATCGCCTTGTTCCGACGTATCTCAAGTGGTTCTACATTTGCAATGACCTCCACGGCAGCTGTGGGTGTAGTTCTGTACGCGCCACAAATGAACCTCAGGGCCTGGTTCTGGATTCGGCCCAGTTTTTCCAATGCCGTTTTGCTGGCAAAGGCTTGGACCGGCATACTATAGTCCATCACCGACCTCACACTTCCCAGATATAGAGCTCTGAGAGTGCTTGCTCCAGCGCCCCAGTTTGTGCAAGCTAACTTTTTCACCAGGTTGAGCTTGGCGGTTGCCTGGGAGTACAGGTCTTGTACAAAATTGTGCATTTGTACTTTCTGATCCAGTTTGACTCCCAGGTAAACCGGTTGTTTGTCCCATTTGAGCGCTACATCGTTCATTTTAAGCACAATCTCCTGTTTAAGAACGGTTCGGCCATTTGTGAAGAGTGAATAGAGCGTCATCTCGGTGTTAACTTCCATATGCCACCTCTGCATGAACCTACTGATAGCGAAGAGGTCGTGCTGTAGTAGCTGTTGCAGTCGGTGGACATCCTTACCGGTACTCCAGATTACCAAATCGTCTGCATACATGGCAGCGCTGGTTTGCAACATACCAGGTAGGTCGTTGATGTAAGCCAAGAACAATGTGCAGGTGAGCGCTGACCCTTGGGGCAGGCCCTGCTGCAGCGTTCTCCTACTTGAGGTTTCACTGCCATAAGTTGTTGCGATCGTCCGGTTTGTAAGAAAACCTTGGATCCACCTGTACATGTTCGCAGTTACGCCTAAGGCTTGTAGTTCCAACAACAGACCGGACCTCCAGACCTTATCATAGGCCTGTCGGAGGTCGAAAAATACTGCCACAGTTTGCATTTGTTTCTGGAGCCCATCTGTTATGGACTGGAGAAGACGGAGCACTTGGTCAACCGGCTGCTTTCCCTTCCGGAAGCCCGCCTGGTTGATATTCAGACTATTCGTACTCTCCAAGTACCAATATAGTCTGGCATTAACCATTCTTTCAGCTACCTTCCCCAAACACGATGTTAGGGAGATCGGACGGTAGCTGTTCAGGAGATCGTATTGGAACGATATTTGCGCTCAGCCAAGCTGCAGGCAGGGCACCCGTGGCCCACGTCCTGTTTATGATATTCAATAGCGAGGACATTGCTATCGTGCCAAGGTTTTTAATCATCTCGTTATTGACTTTGTCCTGTCCTGGTGCCTTGGCGGTTTTGCACTTACTGATTGCTGTTTGCAATTCGGTCATAGTGAAAGGAGCGGTGAAGACTTCAGCATGCGGTCCCCACTTTCGGGCCTTTTCTCCATGTTTCCTGAGATGGTTTAGGGTACGGCTCTGCTTGGTCTCTTTCTGCTTCAAGCTCGCCTTTGCAAAATGCTTGTTTAGAGCATCGGTACACTTAGCATCTGTGGAAGCCGTGCCTGTAGTCGTTTGCAAGGGGCTTGGATTTTTAGTTTTTCCCATGCCAGAAAGAGAGTCAATCAGCTGCCATACCTTTCTGCCATCTGCCAGGTTGAGTTTCCCACAAGAACTAACCCATTCTTCCTTTTTTGCCTTGAGAGTTTCTTCCCGGACTTCGGCAGTCAGTCTGTTATATGTGGCAAGAGCAGCCACAGTTTTGAGTCTGGCCGCCTTTTTCCGGGCTTTCTTCCGTTCACGGACAAGTTTTGCCAGCTTTTTGTTCCAGAAAGGTCGGAACTTTCGATTCCTACACGTTCTCGGGATGGCCTTCCTTGCCATCGACAAAATCACTCCCACAAAGTCTTTGTAAGCGTTCTCGATTGACTTGGGGTTCTCTGGGCTCTCTGGTGAGCCCGCGAGCGTTCTTTCGATCCATTCCCTGAATCTACTCCAGTTGGCTTTGCCGAACAGCCAGTGTCTCCTGGCAAAGCGTGCCTTCACCATCTCTATATCTATTTTAATGAGGATTGGTCTGTGGTCGCTACCAACCTCTGGCAACACTTTCCACTCCGTTTTTGCCTCCAGTTCCGCAGAGACTAGGGTCAAATCGGGCCGTGATAGAGCACTGTTGCCAGTATGTAATAGTGTGGGCACACTATTTTTGTCCTGTAGTATAATAAAGTTGGTAGTGAGCTCCAACTCCTCTAAATAACGCCCAGATGCGTTTTTATCGGGGTATCCCAATGCTTCTGTATGAGCATTGAAATCCCCTGCAATAATGGGATTTGCACTAAAAATATGTTTCTATAAATGATTAAATTAATTGTGTTTTACATTAAAAGATGTAAGCGATAATTTTACTGACTAGAGATATTCTTTTTTTTAAAGTAACTTCATCGCAGCTGTCATTGTGTAAGATGCGGTCATTTTGTGAATAGTATAGTTGTCACATTATAACTGTCATTGTTTGGACGCTGTCATTATGTGGGCAGATGTCATGAGTGACCAGTTTTCATTGAGTGACCAGCTGTGAATGTGTGGCTAGTGGTCATTGAGTGACCAGTTGTAATTGTGTATCCAGTTGATTCACGCTACTTTAAGCTCAAATCCGTTGGTTAGAGTTTTTTTTTTTTTGGGGGGGGGGGGGTAGGTGGGAACCGTCCCCCAAAAGGTTTGCCATCACTGTTCTATAGGGTATAAGGTTTCAAATAGAGAATTATAATTCTATTTTTTTGTAATTTCTTGATAACTTTTGCGGACCGCCGGATGATGGCCCAGGGACTGGCACCAATCCGTGGACCACTACTTTGAGTAGCACTGCTCTAAAATACATTACCGTTTTGTTGTTGTTTTTTTTTTTGCGAGAATACTCTGTCATTTTGTTTGTATCCTCATACTGTTGCAATAATTGCCACCCTATTTGGTCGTTTCCTTTATTTACTCTGTAGTACGTGAATGTTATTTTAACAAATATTCTAACATCTTGTTTTCACACTCATACTGTTTACTTGTATTATATTATGACACCCTTTCCATGTCTCCTCTCATTAGGCCCGTGCTCTCCGGCTGTATGTGACCAAATCTGTGAAAGCGTCTCAGGTAACAGATATCGGTGCGCATGCTCCGAAGGCTACCTCCTGCAAGCCGACCGACGGAGCTGCATCTGGGGCACGTTTACGGGCTGGACGGGCGATCAGTACCCGGCCGTTGCCGCTCCCGTGTACGCTTACCTGCAACCAGGAGAAGGCAGCCGGGACAGCGCTCAGGTCGTCGGGATCCCGTACGCCCGCCCGTCGCCAAACCTTTGGGATTTTGGTTTTCCAGACCCTAAATTCCATACCCCCGGCAAAGTACCATACGCGACTTTACCCACCCCAGGATATGACGTCATATCGTCTGCGAAGAAAAGGGCGAAAAACTACGAGGTTAAAGACGGGGAATATGTCATCAAGAGTAAAATGGAGCCTGAAGAGAAATCTGAAGGAAATGTGCAGGTTCCCTGGTATGGAGCAGAAAACAAAGAGGATGAGATAAGTCTTGACACAGTATCCATGATTAAACCAGATAAAACATCTCAGTTGGATGAATGGCTGAAGGTTCAGGAAGAAAAGCTCAGGATGAATTCAAGTTGGAAAGATTCCGATGATAAAGACGTTTGGGAGACAAAAACAGAGACTAAAAGAACAGACCATGAGGTTTCGAATGTTTCAAGATCTGAAGACTTTAATTCTTGGTTTCCTGCGCCCAAAACAGAGACAAGGTCAGAAGTTGACGAGGCGAAGCTGCTTGCTGAGGAGGCTCTTCGGAAGAAAGATGAGGAGAGAAAGTATTTTGAGCGAATCGAAGGTCTTAAGAAAGAGCTCGAAAGGAGAGCAAAAGAGAAGGAAGAAAATAAAAAGAGAGAAAATGAAAAGAGTGGCTCCGAAAAGAAAATGATCGAAAAGAAAGAGAATGAAAAGAAAGAATATATATCAAATGAAAATGAAAGTAAGGAAAATAAAAAGAAATATTTTAAAAAGGGGATCGAAAAGACAGAAAATGAAAAGAAAGAATATGAAATAAAAGACGATGAAAGTAAAGAAAATAAAAAGAAATATTATAAAAAGAATGCGGGCAAGAAAGAAAACATGATGGAAAATGACAAGAAGCAAAACAACAAGAAAGAACAAAACAAGAAAGATTACAAAAAGAAAGAAATCAAAAAGAAAGAAAGCGGGAAACGTTTTCAAGACGATAAGGCCAGACCGAGGTTGATTTCGCTGGTGCATAGTCCAAAATATCCCAAAGGCATGCCGCAATGGGAGGAAGCCGATAAAAAGACGGCCAAACTGGCCAAAAGTAAAGTGGGCCCATGGTATCCTGTGGACCCAAAAGCAATCGACACTGCCAAAAAGAAAGCCAAACAATTCAATCCGAAATTCGATTGGCAATACTGAAGTACTGGTTATGTATCAAAGCCAACATTTTAATTTTAAGAGACACATAGTCTAGAAAAATTTTTTTTCAGGAGAGTTTCTATTTCGTATTTCAACACATTTACTCATAGCGCCAAGCGTAAACAAGACAATGCGCAGAAAGATATGTCTCAAAGATTAAAGCCTGTTTAAAAGATTAATTAGACATCACCAGAAAACTAACTTTAACAAAAGATTATGTTCAAGGATTGAAAAAAAAAAAATTGATTTGCGAAAAGAAAAGGGGTGGGTATAGATTAATTGATTTCTGATTCTATAATTTAAATTACTTGATTAAAACAAATAAATAGAAAAAGAATTAAATACTTTTTTTTATTGAAAATAAAAACATTTCACACAGTTTTATGTTTAAGAGTCTATTTACTGCGCCTCTGTTAACTTTAGTGAGGTTATGTGTGTGTGAAGGGAAGTAATACAGCGTGATACACATTTGTGTAAAATATTAAATAAAAGAGTTTAAAGATAATAACAATTTTATTCTATCTAAACAATGTATGGCCATCATTACCATTACAGAATGTGAATTATTTTTTTAATTTTTTAAATTTTTTTTACAGTCAATCAATTTAAAGGGTGACACGGTTTCTATTGTCAAACTTTGATACGATACTAATTAAAATACATTCTAAGATCAAAGGTGGATTGCTGTGGCTATTGCATACAACAATTACTCTCATGTTTTCTCTTCACTGTGCTTAAATTTGTATATGCTTTTGACCTCCTAGTCAGGGATGCCCAAAGTCCGGCCCGCGGGCCAAAACCGGCCCGCGAATCAATTTTTACTGGCCCGCGGCCTCATATGAAATAATTAATTAACTAACGTATTATTTTTTAGCAACATTAAATATAAGAAACGTCGACAAGTTTTACCGTTTTGATAACGTCAAAGGATGGCAAAAGTCGAAAGCATTGTATTGTTTACCAATTACTAGACTTCAGTCTTAAAGACTGACAAGGGGAACAAATGTATTTGGTTCTGTTTGTTCTGCTGTCTGTGACGTTAAATTACCAAGTAAACGATATATTTATTTATTTCTTATGGCTATCGCCATGACTCGTGAGCACAGTTGACAAGCAAAACTTGTCTGTAACAAAGTCAGCTTAGTCAGGCTGGCAAAGTTTTTAAACTTCACTGTATCATTCATAAAGAAGTTCTTTGTGCTAAACACCTTTCATGTGATCGTGTCCTTAAGCAAGTGATAAAGAATATGATCTCTATTACCTCTAAAACCCTGTTTCACAGCCAGTTTTAGCAGTGTCTTCTTGACATCCAGAGAGAATACAAAGATGTTATGTATGACAATGATATAAGATGGTTTAGTCCGGGAACAGCACTTCAGCGTGTCCACACATTGAAAAAGAAATTGGGCAGTACATGGAAGATAAGGAAAAAAACATTTCCAGAACTATCTGATGCTGCTTGTCTTGCATAGTTTGCATTTTCGGTTGATGTGAAAAAACATATAAACCTTCTTAACACAATTCTCCAAGGGCACAATGCAGTGGTAAGTCAATTATATTCACATATCAAGGACTTTGGGAACAAGCTGCAACTTTTTCAAAGGCAACTTTTTCAAATGCAGCCTAATACCACACATTTCCCCTCACTGCAGGAAATCATGACAAGTTTACCGGAAAGAAGCTTCAATTGGCAAATGCATAGGTGGGATGCAGATATCACATCCTTGGCTGATGAATTTCAAAGACGCTTTCATGACTTAATAACTATTGAAAAGATAAACATGGTTGTTTTTGTTAAATCTTCATATTTCTTTGTAGATTTTGATAATACTGCGGCAATCTGCAGCTGGAAATCATTGAGCTGCAAACTGATGCTGAGTGTCGCAGCAGACAATGTCTTCTCTTTGACTTTTAGAGAAAGCTTCATGGTTAAAGAGAGATTAAAAGGAATTCGAACATTTGTTTTAAAAAAATGCTTAGCTTGTTTGGCTCGACATGCTTGTGCAAGCAGACATTTTCAGTTATGAATTTTAACAAGATTTGTGTGAGGACGAGAATAAGTGACTCTCAACTATGTGATATCATGCGCATCAAAACCATGTCATTGAGCCTGACCTCACCTATTTACTGTATTCAAATATCTCAGTTTCACCATTCACATTAAAATTTTACAATAAAAACTCACCATACTATGTCATTTTTATAATATTATTTTAATCTGGCCCGCGAATATCTTTCGATAAAGGAATATGGCCTGCCATGCAAAAAGTTTGGGCATCCATGTCCTAGACAAATAGAATGTCAAAATTGGGCTAACAGCTGAACTTAGTTAGTATCATTAAAATAATGAAAAGTATATATATATATATA
>MUZC01004501.1:133289-145940 GCA_002072015.1 Radix auricularia | reverse complement strand
CCCCCCCGTCCCACAAAGGCTAAGTCCTAGCCAAAAATGAATCTGGTGAGTTTTAGAAACCTGACAAGTATGTAAAAATGAATCTGAAAAGGATCATGCATATATGTTTTAAGTCAAAATTACACGGAGTACCCATATTTCATGGGGAATTTATTTGATACAATTATAAAAATTAACAATCGAGTATAATGGTAACAAAGGTTAAAGGCCTGACGTTCCTGGCCATTCTATTATAATGATAAATTTGATACAATGCGATAAAATCAGATGAACACAATGTTACTTTTAAAAGCAAACTAAATTAATAGATAAATTTAATCCAAATTAATATCATCATTTGGCATTACAAGACACAGAGGTTTCATCTTTAAATCTCTTTACTGTTGAGTTCTGTCAGAAAGGATGCTACTTCATTTTTTGTCGCAGTTACATCTAATCTGGAGCATTTGATGGAAGTTGGATGCTGTTTTAAGGTTCTTAACAATTCGCAGCTTTTTAAAAAATATAAGTTCACTAGAGGGGAAAATCGTTGCTGACAAAGGTAAGTTGATGCAAAAGGCAACAACGATTTGAGGTCCTCCTCAATTTCAATGTTAAAAGCCTTTGCAGCATTTGACATCCAAACATGTGTCAGATCTGTTTTGTTTGCAAATATAATGCGTGCCTCCTTTTTGAAATGAACTTCAAAAAGTGGCACTGCCAACCCTTGAGGCTCATCTAGTACATCCCCAATGTCACATTGAAAGGAATCTACAACCCAACGAACATTATGCGAATAAATAACTTGAAAGTCAACAGTCAACAGTTCCTTGAGCTTGTCAAGACATCAGTAGCTACAACCTTAATGCGGTCAAAAGTTATACTTCCACAATCTTCAAAACTTTGAAAAAGGCCGCTAGCTTGCTTGATTCTTCTTGATTTCCAATATGAAAGCTTAAATTCTAACACTACAATATTTTCTCTTGATGAGATTACCCCCAAGAATTCACTTTTTACCCCAAATGGGGTAATTTACCTTTGTTCGCCCACCCCTGCTCTATAAATGACTAAAGATAAACTATAATTGTCATCTCAAACTCTAGATATGGGTGGGAGTCAGTGGGAGATGCGTTTGGCTAATATTTACTTTGTTTCTGATGTTTGATGTTTGTGGCAAGGATGTCACAGAACAGAACTTGGTGACTTGGTGCATTGGCAACTTTTGGATATTATTCTTGGTATTCTCATGAAGCTAAGTTTTTTTTTTTATACAACTCTTCCTGTGTCTTGACAAATTTCTTGAAGGAAAACTGAAATGGTATTGCACGAGATAATTAGATATTGTTATGGTAAAATTTGCATTAGTCATGCATGTTTACACCTCAAAAGGTTGATGTGTTAGCCATGTAAGCTTTGGCTACTGGAACGGGAACTGATATATTTTATGACTGTGGGGAAAACAAAGTTTAATGTAATGTAAAGCATTTTGAATAAGAGGATGGGGGATCGAAAAATCTGGCAACGCATTCCTTTACCGAATTCCAGATGGGAAGAACGAGAATTTGTATTTGTTTGCTCTTGCATACAGAATAAGATTTTTTAAATAAAAAAAATCCCTATGTCTATCTGAGGGTTGCTTTAGATTATCATTGTATTATGTTTCAAAGTTTAGAACTGACAGTTGTAAACAACGTAGTGTGTCTCTTGTACCACTTGGAGTTTTATTACGTCATTTATCAAGTCTTATTTGTGTTTGTGAAGCGTGATGATCCCAGCAGTAGCTTAGATTGTTTAAGAGTCCACTATTGACCACAATGAATAAATAAATTAAAATTGTCAGTGATGAAACGAGAATTTGAAGGCAACAAAAGTGGCGTAGCGGGGAGGGGGGCATGTGGGGCTAATGCCCCCGGGTGGCACTTTTCTAGGAATGGCACTTTTTTTAGGGGTGGCAAAGTCCTCGTTGTTAATTAGCGTCTATAAAAGACGATTTTGAAATAAAGTGGAGCTTTTTATCAAAATAAAACGGAAACGAAATAAAAAAAAAAGTGATAAATGAATTTAAGGTACTATCCTAAAATATGTGAACGATTATTCTGCCAAAATTTCAAATTAAATATTGGATATAAATTCCTCTGTTTTTTATGCTACTGAAGAGAAAAAACAAAGTGGCGTAAGCAGTAAAAGAACGTGACACTGATCAACTGGTAACTTAATCCATTCTTCAAATTTGAGAACAGCTCCTGTTAAAGAAGCTGAAATTGCTGTACCCTATGAACTTTAGAAATTAGCCAATCTAATGCGAAGGGCAGCACTTTGTCCACGGCGGTAAATTTATCATTTTTAATTAATTTCTAAAAGTGAAAAACTTCAACTTACCTTTTATACTCGTTCTAAAGCCGGCCTTTAGTAAAAAAAAAATCTACGAGGAAAAGTTCGGGGGTCGGCTTACGAGCGGGTCATAGGTAATTTCTGCATGTAGATTGAATATCGGTGTTGTTATTTTAGGCCAGGGTTGGCCACACCAATGACTTCTTAGAACAATTTTCAAATTAATTTTTTTAGAGCCACATTGTAAGACTGTAGGCCATTAAACCTGGCTCGGAAATATTCCAGTGATACATGTAATACATAATTCATAAATTGTAAGTGAGCCGCCAAGTGAACACAGTAGAGCCGCATTGAAGGACTTTGGGTCATTAAACCTGGCTCGGAAATATTCCAGTGATACATGTAATACATCTTTCATAAATTACAAGTGAGCCGCTAAGTGAACACAGTAGAACCGCATGCGGCATGCGAGCCACAGTTGGGCCATCGTTGTTTTAGATCATCAAGGTACTTTTCTACTTTCTACAATATTTGAGTGCTTTACCAGGATCCACAAAATATTATGAAACATCTGCACTTATCTTATTTAATAATTTCATATATTTTTGTGAATGTTTTAATAAACTGCGTATCTGCGTCTAAATAAATAATAATAATACAAAGGGAGAAATAAGTAATTTTAATCGATTAACATTTTTTAAGATTAATTGATTGATTAATTTAACGTAAATTTCAGCTGACCCTAGTAAAAATTATTAAAAGAAATGAATGATCTGTAAAAGAATGTGAAAATTTTAAATGCGAAATCTTCAAAAGCCATAATGAATCTAACTTAATTCTTCTGATACTTAGGAAGAGTTAGGAAGAGTGCAAACTCGAAGTTACTTTAGCAATGTTTCACCTGAATCTGATACTAAAGCTACTGAAATGAATGACAAAGTTGATGTTTTGACATTCACAACTGAATGAACTTTTTATGCAGGTCTCTGAATATTCTTAGTATTTCGTGATATTTTATAACCTGCTACTTCGTGCGAGTAGAGCCCAGGTTTGCCGCCCCCACCCCAAGCGGATAAAAATAAATTGATTCTATAAAAATTTTTTAAAAAGAAATTAGTAAGGAAAATATACAGCTGAATGTTAGAAATAAGTAGAAAACATTTCTTTTCTTAAAGAAAATTGAAGTTTTCTGCTTTTCCTTATGGTGCAAACTTAGATGAATCAATTTCGTCAGCCATTCCACGCTCAATAGTCAAATTAGCATCTATCGTTGTTAATCATACTTAATTTTTAATCAAGCAGAAATGATTGCCGTACCCCAGCTAATCTACTGGATTTGAAATTTTCCCATTAGAATTGTCCATCAAGTAAGGACTATTTTACCTCACAGGTAAAAAAAAAAATATGAATTTTAGCCAAATTGATTTATTTATGCGTATTAAGATATTTAGGCTCCAAGTTACCATCATCATTTGTCCTTTGAGTTCCTTGTGTAACATAGGGTCACTGTAACATTTTAAGAATCAATTAAAACAAATCATTTGTCCTTTGAGTTCCTTGTGTAACATAGGGTCACTGTACAATTTTAAGAATCAATTTTAAAAAATCATTTGTAACGTTCCTATATTATTTAAGCTTTTTGGTTGCTCAATTCAGTGACATTAGTATAAGAAGCAGTGCTGGATTTACCTATTAGCTATAGCTTAGGGCCCCGTATTCTTCGGTGCCTCGGGAATTTTTTCTCCATGTCTGTCACTGACATAGATTATCTGTTCCTCAAAAAGGCCCCCAATATCTCAAATAGCTTAGTGCCTTATCAAGTTGTATTGGTCCTGATCAGAAGAATTTATATATAGATATGTATTTTGAGATTTGAGCACTTTTAAAAAATACATGTTTTAGGAATATTTCTTTATTGCTTTTATCAATTTCTTATTTAAATTTTCTTATTGTTTTACAAAAAGCTCCACTTTCCTTAAAAATTGTTTATTTGAAGATAACTAAATTAAAGAGAGATGCCACCACCGCAAAAGTGTGCCCGGAGCATTTTCCTCCTTGCCCCCCTCGCTACATCACTTTACGTTCCTCCATTGGACTCTTATATCATACAGAATAGGACTGCATAAAGCTTTTTTATTAAAAAAAACAAATTACACAGACTATTTGTGTAAGGAAACAATAAATTAAAGCTTTATTATCAACTAATACAAATAATGGACTCTTATAGCGTTAAGAGATCGCTGTAAAGTCTTTTGAAAGTGGTAGGGTGACGGGTATTCATTTGTTTTCTTGTCATTTTAAACTAAGCTCTAAGTATTAATTTAACACGGACACATCCTGGGGAAAAAATGACACCATGAGTTACCTGCGTCCTTTGACACAACCCAAACCACGCCACAGTGTCTATACATTAATAGAGATCTTAGTTTTATAATTTACAAAAACAAAACACTGAATGCACAAGACGCCAGCAGCCACAGGTACATGACCACACAATTTTATTTCGACTATATATTTTATAACTTTTTAAAATTCATTTGATTAGAATTTCTTTCTATGACGAATCACACTGGGCTTCATACGTTCATCTTGTATTTGTTTCGGATTATAAAAATTGAATGTTTTTTGTTTATTTTTAAATTTCAAATAAAATTATTTAAATTTAGTTCAAAGTTAATCATCAGGCTAATTAAAATCTGTATAAACAAAATTGACAAGGTGTTATTTTTACTCGTTGTATAGAGTAAATAAAATTAAAAATTTTCACTTTTGTCTAAAATTGTATACTGAAATAATAATTACCATATAATTTAATATAATTTATTTTTCAACCTAGAAAAGTAGTGAATTACTTTTCTAGAAAAAATTTACATTTAATTTGAAAAAAAAACAACAGCTTATTCTAAATGATTTTTGGAAGAAAAAACAACTCAGCATTGTACAAGAGTTTATTTTACTAATAGATCTATATATACCTCTATCTAAAAATGCTTCAATTTGCACTGCTTTCTTCACTGTGAAGAAACTTGACTTTGTTGTGGCAGAAGATCTCATCAAAGTGTCTCTTGTATTTGCTGCTCATGGTGTAGTAGAGGAAAATTGTGAAGCCAGAGTTCGCCGACTCCAGCAAATTTCCGAATGTCCACGTGACAAGGTGGTAATTGGAAAACTTCCCACCTATACTGAATTCAGGGACCATGAACGTGGTGACGCCTATGGCCACCCCAGGGGCGTTGCTGAGAATGAGCAGGGCGGCGATAAGCGATATCAGTTTCGTGATCTTCGTGTCTCGACCGGAAATGTTTGACGAGCGACCTTGACCCGAGGTGGCAGCCTTCCGCCATCTTGACGTTCGCTGCAAGTTCACAACAAGGACCGCCGTGAAGATGATGACTGTGACGAAAATAAGCATGGCGAAGATGGCGTTGATGATGTACGCAGTCGTGTCCAGGTGTTTCCACTCGACCGTCACGTGCAGGTCAATGACGCTCTTGTTGAGCGACGGGACAAAAGTCCAGCCGACGTAAGCCTTGTTGTACTCTGGGACGACCAGCAGCGCGTTGCCCAGGTAGATGAGGCTGACGACGAGACACGTCTTGGCGGGGCTGAGCAGACGTCTGCAGGTCAGCGGGGACGCGATGCACACGCAGCGTTCTGCCGCGGCGTAGGCCGTGATGCATCCTGTCACGCGGGAAAAGTAGCCGCGGGTCCACCCTCCCGTCAGGTAGCACAAGCCTTGGCCAAAACGGAGGGCCTCAACGGCCAGGGGATTCTTGCAGATCCCGAACCACAGGAGGCAGGTCAGGCAGCACAGGTCAGAGACCGACAAACCGAAGAGGACAATGTTTACCGTGTTGGAGAGTCCCTGGCGGGCGAAGATGTGAAGGTTGACCACGTTGGCAACAATGCCAAACACGGCGACGATGGCCCCCAGACTTACCTCGTTGATGATCTCAAAGAGCAGCCTCTCGCTGTCACTGACGTCGCTTGTTTCCGTTTCTCCGAATATTTCCAAAAGTTCTGATGATGGGAATGTCACGACTGTGCAATTCATATTTTATTTATCTCAAAACATTAAGTGAATGAATTGTTTTATCTGTCGTATGTTGTCATTGATGTTTCGTCTGTGAAACTGAACATTACCGAAATTAGGTTTGTGAAAGAAGTTTTCATTCCATATTGAAGTATTGTTTTTTTAAATAATGAAGCAAAAATTGACGCAAAAAGTCGAAAAAATGTTCGTGAAATTGTCAAAATACTTCTTTATTTCTTAGTGAACTAGACGGATATTTTCATAATTATTTTAATTTTAATTATTTTTTTTGGTTTATTTAGTTATTATTTTTATCATTATTTTAATAGTCTTTTATAGTAATGTTTTAAAAATAGAAAAAAAAGTTTTAAGGCTGATTTGGAATCAAGTTAATGTATTGTGTTAGAATGCTAATTGACAATGTGGCAATAATTTTATTAAATTGCGCCTCTCAAATGCATAAATTATATACGCAATGGCCTATGAAATAAACCGTACCTTTATTACAACATGAAAATACTACTCTCCAAATTTAGAAGGAATCATAACCCAGGGAAAAATAAATACAAATAAAGAATAATTTTCAATTTTTAAAGTTGTATTTTAAAAGTTTGTTTGTGAGATTTACATTTAATGCTGTATATGATGCTGTCGCAAGAGAAAATACTGAGTTTTATTTAGAACTAGCAATTTACCCGCGCTTTGCTGCGGTAAATTAGGATTTCATTTATAGAAAAATGCGTCTTTTTATATAGCTCATTATGAGAATAAAACCTATATTTAGGCAATCGTTCCCAAGTGATAAATGGTTTAATATTTTATGCCCATTACCATCGCGGGAGTGCACTCAACAACTTCCCAAAGTTTCAAGCTTCTACCTACACGGAAGCTTGGAGAATTAGTGTTAATTTAGATTTATATAGACCATTTTAGGAAAAAAAAGGTTTTGTGCCCCCGGTCACCCATGTGTGGAAATTTAAAAAAATTTATATAATTATTTTCCTTATTACCATCGCGGGATGTTACTAAACAGCTACAGAAGGCTTTATACTTTCACCTACACAGGAAATGGGAGAAGCAGTAATTTTCAGTTTTTAATAGCTCATTTAATAGAAAAGCTACATTGGGGCCTCCGGCATGCAGTAAGTGATACTTTAAATATATGTATATANATATATATTAACCTGTTACCATCGAGGAAGTGTACTCAACAACTTCCTAAAGTTTAAAGTTCTACATACTCGGCAAAAAGGACAATTAGTGATTTTCAATTTTTACAGATAAAGAGAAATAGTTTTTGTCCCCCGGCCCCACATAATTAGGATTTTAAATTTCCTATTAGTCGTGAGAGGGTACTCAACAACTTCCTATATTTTCATGCTCCTGCCTGCACGGGAAGTTGTAGAATTAGTGATGATTGAGTGAGGGCATTAAAAACTATATTTTGGCCCCAGGCCCCCAGTAAGGGATATTTTAAATATGTTTTCACCTGCTACCATCGTGGAAGTGTATTTAACAACTCCCAACGTTGCACGCTTTTACCTATTCGGGAAATAAGAGAATTATTGATTTTCAATTTTACATAGCTCATATTAGAGAAAAAAAACGGTTTTAGGGCCCTGGTCCCCATGAGTGTGTATTTCAAAATTCTTTTACACCAACTTTCGTCGTGAGAGGGTACTTAACAATTTTCCAAAGTTTCATGCTCCTAACTACACGGAAAATTGCAGAATTAGTGATAAGTCGGTTTTTAATATAAGAAAAGCTATATTTGGGTTCATCTTATCTTAGATATACAGACGCTCCTTCTATGCAGAAGATAATTGCGTCCACAGACCATGAGAGATAATCTGTTTGCAAGTGATGCAGCGGTCACAGGCCACGGCTATAGGGGTTCCACGCATTACCCCAGCCGCCTAACTATTGCCTAGTTAGGTACCCATTCGGAGCTGGGTGACTCGGGGACTCCTCAGGCCCCGAGAACAAATCCTCACCTTCGTGTGGATTCGAACTCGTGACCATCGGTATGACAGTCGAGAGCGCTACCTCTCGACCACCACAACCCAAATGAGAGGGGAGTTTTAACATTCTTTTTGCCAATTGTCGTCGGGAGTGTGTACTCAAAAAATTTCCACAGTTTCATGCTTCTACCTATACGGGACATAGGAAAATTGGTGTTTTTTATTTTTATATTTTTATAGAAGGAAAAAAATTATTTTGGGTCCCCGGCCCCACAGGAGCGAGATTTAAAAAAAAAAAATTCGCCAATATTCGTCGTGAGAGGGTACCCAACCACTTCCTAAAACTTCATGCTCCTACCTAGGTCATATCAGGAAAAAAAACGTTTTTGGGGCCCCGGCCCCCATGAGTGGAAAATTTAACTTAAAAAAAAAATATTATTGTCGAAAGCATGTACTAAAAAAATTTGCAAAGTTTCATGCTTCTACCAACACGGGAAATAGGAAAACTAGTGATTTTCAAATTTTATAGAGCCCATATTAGGAAAAAATATTTTGGGCCCCCGGCCCCACATGATCGAGATTTTAAAAAGTCTTTTTCGCCAGTTTTCGTCGTGAGAGGGTATCCAACATCTTCCCAAAGTTTCATACTTCTACCTACATGGAAAGTTGGAGAATTAGTGATTTATCATTGAGTCACTGAGGCGGAGTTTTTGCTTTTATTAGTATAGATCACCTTTGTACTGTCGTGTTAACGACTTAAGACAAAGCAGTCACCTGGACAGGGAAAAAAATTATATATTTAAAAGTTAACTTACCAGTAATCTTCATGTCCACACATTAATTGACGTATCTCATACAATACAAATTAAATTTTTTTTTTTTTAAATCCTCACTTTTTCTGAAAGTAAATTCCAGGTAAAATGATGAGACATCTCAAAAGCGTCTTAGAAATGTGTCTAAAATAATGTTGGTGAATTGTATGAAACCTGAATCTGGGTTAAAGAATTATTGGGCTAATCGGCAATCAATTCAGCTATATTTAAACCGACACTATAATTTTAATTCCAGTTCAGAAAGGGTGTAAAAAAACTTGGTGGTTAAAACAATTACTGTGTCAAAATACAGTTATTTTTAAAGCTTAAAGTATGTTATTATTTTTAAAATTCGCAATGATTAATCTAAATTTCAAAGTTTGCTTAAATTTTTTTTTAAAAATGAGTACTTTGAAAGGAAAAAAAAAATATATTTATAATACATTTCCACTACCACCTTCCCCACTTCAAAACTAGGAAACTCTATTAAAATCATTGACCTTGCACAAAAAATATTTCAAACTATTTTAAAAACGATTATAATTGTATCGTGGTTTCGCATAGTTACAATAGCGTCACAATTAGTTGCTCCGCAATTTACTCGCGCGGTGGTAGGTCGCCTTAGCCATCAACACTGACAGAGAATGTATGTCTTTAACGCGCATTATTTGCGTCAATAAATTTTTGATAGGTTGTGTCAACCTAACTACACTCAGCAAACAGAAGAAAATGTCAAAGAGAATTACAGTTCTGTTGTTAGTGGCTTGGTGGGTGGAAAATTGGAAATTTCTAGATTAGAAAAATAATCTAAACAAAGGAAAATAATTTGAAAACGAGAAAAACTGTCAAATTTATTTACCCACCTAATAATCACTCACGAACAAAACTATTTGTTTATAAAATATATTAATTAAAAAAAAAATTTGTAGTTAAACAAAATAAATTGTTCCGTTTATTTAAGTAAAAAAAAAGTTTTTCCATGACACCTTTACAAGTCATCCTTTGTTCACCGTACAATAAATGCCCCGGGTTATTTACACAAGAGCTGTGGTAATTATTAGAGATCAATAGTAATTGAAAGCTAAGGAATAGTTGTTGAAATAGTTGCTCTTTGAGGCATTGTTGGGTAAAAACAAATTTATCACATAAAAAATCTCACCTACTAGTCCTGCTTACCAAAAAGCTGCTGAACAGCACATAATGTTATGGTCATGAAACTGTTGAGTCTATATACTTAAGGTAAAAGCAATTGCTTTCTATTTAAAAACACAGCTAGACGGAAGCATTTTTAAAAAATGGTTTAAGGAAGATGGTTTGGGGGGGGGGCAGAAAATTCGTTATTAAGAATTTTTTGTCACTTTCAATTTATTTCAATTGTTCACTTTGTTTGAAAACTGATAAATCTCTTAGCGGAACTTTTTTTCATGATAAAAATTATTTAAAAAATCAGAACTTTTAAAACTCAAATGTCTTTAGGAGATACAGATGCTTTTAGGTCAAATTAGAACCCTGGCCATAGGGGCCGTCCATAAATGACGTCACGCTCCTGGGGGGGAGGGGGGTCTCACTTTTGTGACGATGCGTGACGTGGGGGAAGGGAGGGGGTTGAAGAAATGTGACGTCACATTTAAAGGGTAACTTTAAATAAAACTTCCACTGAAATATTTGGTCACTTAAAATTTATTTAATTACTTTTTTTTTAATTCAATGCTTCTCAAAGTGCCGGTCGATAGGCCATCAGTCGCCGGTTGGCGTAAGTTATCAAGACACGAAAATTAAATATAATTATAATTCTTAAGTTTGAGAACCCACAAGAGAACATACGAAAGTTTTACCCTGCGTCGTTTGATGTTGACATCAAAGCGTTTGTAATGTCGCTTGGTTCACTCGCGGCAGGAGTCTGCGAAGTTTTTTTTGGTCAATTATCCCCCCCCCCCCTTAAACTGCAACTGGTGAGTTTTACAAACAGGACAAGTGTCTAAAACGATCTAAATAGGATTATATGTAGATATTTTAAGTCAAAACGACACGGAATATCCATTTGGGGGATGGTTTGGGGGGGGGGGGAATCTATTTGATACAATTATAAACGTTTTAAGTTTGATGTAATTTTTCGATTGGTTTTTGGTCAAACGCCTCTGGCCATTCTAAATATAATGATAAATGTGTCCATTTAAAATTAGTCAAAAGTATTCATTAACTTTATTGAATGCATCAAATTCTCGAGATCGCAATTCGAGAGCAGCACAAAAAAACTTTCTTTTGAACTCAGTTTTTAAGGCATTGGTTTTAAATATGACAGATAGGATACTTGATACAGTCAGATTAGGATTATTGTCACTCGTGTCAATATAAATGAAAGTAGGTTGGATTTAGATATCTTCGTATAGTACTATAGTACGTAAATAAGAAATATACATAGATGACAAATTTAACAAATGCATTGTCTGGAAGGAACCGGTTCAATAGTGGGCATATGTTCCAAGCGTACACGTACACATGACGTATTTGAATATATCTAGTGGAGTGCAGTGGGTGTAATATGTCCTAGATGAGTCTGCATTACCCCTAAAAATACCCTTTTGACCACATACGAGGTAATTTACCCCTGTTCGCTGACCTCTTTCTTACGGGATGCCTGTCAGTCAATTGAGGGATTTTTAAAAAAAAAAAAACATTTAAAACATATTATTTTTAAATAAGAATTGAAAAAAAAAACTTGTGAGCTTCGGAGTAAAAAGTTATGATAATATTGGATATTTTTAATAATGTCATAGTATTTTTTCAGTCCTCAACTTGAAGGAATTACTGTATTTTGCGACGCACAAGATGACACCCTACTTTCCTGCACAAATGTGGGGCTCGTACAGTATTGAGTATTGGCCATTTTCCTCTTCCAGCGCATACCCGGATACCTAATAATTTTTAGAAAACATGAGATGTGATATCAATGTGATAATTTTAGATCAAATACCTTTGAAAACTGTCATTAGAAGATCGAAATTAATTTGAGGAATTGTCTTGTATCTAAATATTCTAGGTCTATCAACAATGCAATGAGCCTTGTAATATCAATAGTCACATTAGCGAGCTTAATCGCGAAGGTTAATCACATCAAATGGTTTTTGACATCACCGCTGCATTGTTCATTAGCTGTCTTGCTATGCCCTGGCAACTAAACATATTTTTTTTTAATGTAATGTATAAAACAAGCCGAATTCATATATAATCTTATAGAGCTTTAAGCTGTGTAGGGGCTCATTTTGCTATCAAATCAGTACAGAGAAAATCATGTCAAAACGGGAAAAGAATGCAATGGTACCTAATGCCTAATGAAAAGGAAAAATTCTTGCCGGTCGTCTGATACGAAAAAGTTTGAGAATCACTAGCCTACAATTTATTTAATGTCTTTTACATAGCTTCACGGGTTTTACAATATTACAATGTAGACTGACACTAAATAAATACTTAGATGACAAAAAAGTGGTTTGAAACATACTTATTTTCAAATAGAAAATAGTTTTTTTTTTTTTTT
>MUZC01004501.1:53759-103087 GCA_002072015.1 Radix auricularia | reverse complement strand
GGGGGGGGGGTAAAATAGTACTGGGCCCTTTGCTGCAATCAAAACTGGGGACCGTTCGAGGCAAGCACACATTTGCACACATTCATTATACAATATAATACATGTGGGGAAATTAAAAATTAGGGACCCCAGGATTTAACCAATTCAGCCCAAACTAAATCAACCTTTGGTGAGAGGACTTGTTAAAGTATCGTGGAAAAGCTTTTTAACTTGAGTAAACGGAACAATTTATTACTTAAACTAGTTTTTTTTTATTCAATGTGCTTTATACGCAAACAGTTGTGTTAATAAATGTAATAGTTTTCCGTTTAAAAATGCTCGATTTGCAAAATTATTTTCCATTGTTTTATATTCTTTTGCAAATCTAATCCGAGCCTCCAAGAACACAACCGTTTTTCTTTGACATTTTCTTCTGCTTGCAAGTGTCGTTAGCCTTAATACAACCTCCCAAAAATTTTTATTGACGTAAACAGTGCGCGTTATGTTGTATATTTGTTTTAATGGCTGAGGCGCCGTACCATTGCGAGAGCAAATTGTAGATCAACTAATTTTTACGATACGAGACCACGAAACAATCATTATCCTATTTTAAAATAGTTTAAACGATTGCTTTACGTCAGGTCAATATGACCTTTTTTTTTAAAAAAAGAAAGAGGGGGAGTGTCTGGTGACACTTTTAAAAAAAATATTATTGTCATCATTATTATTATTATTTTAGAGATTGACATTATAGCAAATTTGGCATTTAGATTTAACATTGTAGTCTTTTTAAAATTAAAGTAATAACAACAAATTTAAAATACCAGATAAAAAATCGCATTTTGTCACAATAATAGCTTAAATAGCCAAAACTTGTAAGCCCTTTCTGAACTGGCAGCAAAAAAATTTAGGTGACGATTATATATAGCTGGATTGAAAGCTGATCAGCCACAAACTTCTTTAACCCAGGCTCGGGCTCAACAAATCAATGAACAGTATTTAAGACAGTACTCGGATACCGTCTTAAGATGCGCCACTAATTCCCCAGGGATTCACTTTAAGAAACAGACTTTTTAAAAATTATAAATAATATCTATAAAAATAGTGAAATGTCTGAGCAGTGCTAATTAATGTTGTATAAATATTTATTATTCGTATGTAAGGGATTGCCTGCCTGTGTGGAGTTGTTTAAAGGCCAGTGGGCAATGTTTTGTAAAACTCAATAGTGATATTTAAATACTATCGCCAGATTGTTATTTGTCATTCTAATACAATACATTTACATTATAACGATTCAGCTTATATCTTATATCTTAGATATACAGACGCTCCTTCTATGCAGAAGATAATTGTGTCCACAGACCATGAGAGATGATCTGTTGGCAAGTGATGCAGCGGTCACAGGCCACGGCTATAGGGGTTCCACGCATTACACCAGCCGCCTAGCTATTGTCTAGTTAGGTACCCATTCGGAGCTGGCTTACTCGGGGACTCCTCAGGCCTCGAGAATAAATCCTCACTTTCGTGTGGATTCGAACTCGTGACCATCAGTATGACAGTCGATAGCGCTACCTCTCGACCACCACGTTTTTAAATTTTCAAAATCTTACCAATAAATAAATAAATCCATCTTGTTTGTTTACCATTAAATTAATAAAATAATCTTAAATATTAGACACATTAATTTATTTATCTTTTTATAAATTTATTTTATATTTTAATAACAAAATAGGAAGAAACAATATCTGGGGAAACTCATTTTGGTAATGTTCCTTTTCACAGACTAAATGCAAATAACAACACACGACTGATACAGATTTCCTTGACGTTTTAAAACAACTAACTATGAATAGCACAGACCTTACGTTCCCAACACCGAAACTTTCGGAAATATCCGGTAAAACGGAAGCAAGTGACGTCAGCGACAGCGAGAGGCTGCTCTTTGAGATCATCAACGAAGTAAGTCTGGGGGCCGTTGTCTCCTTGTTCGGAATAGTTGCCAATGTGATCAACCTTCACATCTTCGCCCGCCAGGGATTCTCAAGCACTGTCAACATTGTCCTCTTCGGTTTGTCGGTCTCTGACCTGTGCTGCCTGACCTGCCTCATGTGGTTCGGGATCTGCAAGAATCCCCTGGCCACCGAATTCCTCCATTTCGGCCAAGGCTTGTGCTACCTGACGGCCGGATGGACCCGCGGTTACTTTGCCCGCGTGACAGGATGCATCACGGCCTACGCTGCGGCTGAACGCTGCGTGTGCATCGCGTATCCGCTGAGCTACAGACGTCTGCTCAGCCCCGTAAAGACGTGTCTCGTCGTCATGGTCATCTATCTGGCCAACGTGTCACTGTTCGCCTCTGAGTTCACCAAGACTTACATCGGCTGGACGTTCGTCTCGTCGCTCAACAAGACCATCATTGACCTGCGCGTGACAGTCGAGTGGAAGCGCCTAGACCAGACGGATTACATGGTCAATGCCACCTTCGCCATGCTTATTTTCGTCACCGTCATCATCTTCACGGCGGTCTTCGCGGTGAGCCTGCAGCGTACGTCAAAATGGCGGAAGGCTGCCACCTCCGTTCAAGGTCTTTCTTCAAATATATCCGGTCGAGACACGAAGATCACGAAACTGATATCGCTGATCGCAGCCCTGCTCATTCTCAGCAACGCCCCAGGGGTGGCCATAGGTGTCACCACGTTCTTGGTCCCTGAATTCAGTGTAGGTGGGAAGTATTTTAATTACCATCTTGTCATGTGGACATTCGGAAATTTGCTCGAGTCGGCGAACTCTGCCTTCACCATTTTCCTCTACTACACGATGAGCAGCAAATACAAGAGAATCTTTGATGAGATCTTCTGTCACACCAAGGTCAAGGTTCTTCAGAGTAAAAAAATAATTGGAAATTAATTTTTTTTTTAAAATTATAAAAATAATTTTTTCACAATTCTGAGGTGGTTTTTTTCACCTATAAAATTGCTTATGAGGGAGTCTTTTTTCAATAGAAATTTAAATTAAAAAATAAATATTATTTTCTGGGTAAAAAAATAATATATATTATATCAAATCTTGAGTTATTATTAGTTTTATATGACATTTTTTGCAAAAGTTAAATTGTCAAGGTCATTATAATTATATAACATGAGAAATTAAATATAACATATCGTGAATTTCGTTCAGTAGCGATTCAATCATGTCACCCTGGTGAAAATAATTAAAATAATTGGTTTAAGAATATACATTAATTTATAAATATCAATTTTTAATAATCCGAAATATCAGCAAGCTGTAGATTCTATAAATAAAAGCCCATGTGATGCGTCATAGAAGAAAGAAGAGCTTAATTAAATTAAAAGAATTTAACAACTACATTCTTTATATAATACAAAAGCTAAATAATATTCAGTGAACATGTTCATTTAGTTGATGTCATTTGGTTCTATCCTTGAATTGTTGGGTTGTTGTTTTCAAATATAAAAAGAAGAAATAGAAATAGTGATGATAAGGATCATGGCGACCAACGTCAGAATCGGAGATTTTGTTTGGGCTAAAATGGAGGGGTTCCAGGCTTGGTCAGGAAAGATTGTAGAACCCCAAAGATAGTGTTCAAAAAATAAAAATAATAAAAAAAAGAGAGAGTGCTCATTTTGTCTACTTCTATGGACCAGAAATATATGCTTGGATTTTTAAAAAAAGCAGATTTAAAGATATCCAGAATATAAAAGCGAGTATGATGGTAGCTCCTGCATACCTACGGGATTTAAAGAAGTTTTGGAAGCTAATGAAAATGAATATGAGGCGATCAGGTCCACTTGAAGTTCGTCCATCTATTGAAGAGGAAGTAGATTTAATGCAGAATAAGAGTGTGGGTTCTGATATTAATGTAACACCATCAACCAGCACCAGAATCACAAAGAAAACATCATAGAAGTCAAAAGAACCAAATTAAGGAAAAGAATCACAAAGCAGGAAGAGTGAACAGAAATCTCCATTAAGGAAGGGTAGCGGCACTGGCTCATCTTGAGACAGGAGCACAATCATCTGCTAAAACAATTTCATAAGCAAGAGCAACAAATTAGGTGGCTTGGAAGACTGAACAAAACTGAAAAAAAAAACTGAAGATGATTCAATGAGAGAAAAACCTGTGGCGTCATTAGGGTTGGTGTCACCCTGGATGGTTGCTCATGGTGTCACCCGGGACGGTTGCTCATTGTGTCACCCGGGACGTTAGCTCATGGTGTCACCCCCTAACGACTTAACTCATAGGACTCCTCAGAGTTTTCCAGTGTCAAATAACGGGAACGTACATAATATTGGTGTCACCCCCAATATGGTGTCACCCGGGGCTGCCGGCCCTACTGCATCCCCTCAGGGACGCCACTGAAAGAATCTAATCATTTTACACACACAATAAGATTGTGAGATGTTTTCCCTAAACTGTAAGAATATGATGAGGTTGAATCATAAGAAAAAAATGTAAACACTAGACAGTTTGTTTCTTTGAAATAAATAACTTGTCCATTATCTTTATGAAAGCTCGTTAATTAATTCAAGTAAAAGATTATTTTACGTCAGTAGTGTGAGACTTATCTGTCATTATGTGTGAATATATTTTCGCATGGCATAAAATTAAGTACCGAATGCCTGCTGGTTTTATTCCTGCCTCATATGCATCATGTTTTTAATGGTATTAATGTAAGTTTTTACACTTGGTGCAAGATTTAGAAATTCACATTTTATTTTCCCGTTTTACACAATCTTCACGAGTCAAAGACATAATTTTGATTTTTTTAAGACAATTTGTGTGTGTGTGTGTAAATCTATATCTCTGGCAAGACAGTCATTCCCACTCCATTGACAATTGGATTTCTTGGCATCGTGGGACAGGACAAGATCGGGGCATGGCCAGGGCATTGTCAGGGCATTGTCAAGGCATGGTCGGGGCATGGCCAGGGCATGTTCAGGGCATGGTCAGGGGGTATGGCCAGAGCATGGCCAGGGCATGACCAGGGCATGGTCAGGGCATGGCCAGGGCATGGTCAGGGCATGACCAGGGCATGGCCAGGGCAACGTCATGAATTTCCGGAGTTTGGGCCATGAGGTCACTGTGTGTAACAGACCTTCAACCAAAGTAACCCACTTCAAACACTTTCAGTTATCAGATGGCTTGAAATGTTCACACTTTACCTGACAATAGATGTTGACGAAAAACGAATTCATATGGCATAATTCGCATCCGGTCAAAACAGCGACAGTCAAAACAGCGACGGTCATAACAGCGACTTCAAAACAGCGACTGTGTCAAAACAGCGACGGTCAAAACAGCGATGGTCAAAATAGCGACTGTAGCAAAACAGCGACTGTATCAAAACAGCGACTGTATCAAAATAGCGACTTTTTTCTTTTGCTTGTGATAATGCAGATTTTTTGTAGAGAAGGGACAATATAAAATTTAAAATAATCAACTGGAGGTTTGTATAAATAAATGTTGGTGTGGTGTTTTAAAGAGTGTATACACAGTTTCAGGGCACATTTTAAAAAAAATTCAAAAATAAAATTATAACTGTTATTACTTTAGTCATATGTATTGTGCAGAAATCTCGATAGAGACTAGCAAACATAGATTCAATCGATTTATTGAGGGGGTTTGTGGTGGGAGGGGCAGAGACAGTTTGACTACAGAACTTTTTGATCCTCGGATGTTTCGACCCTCGTTTTTACTTCGCAAATAATTGTTTTTTTTTCTTCTAGTTTTTAAAAATAAAAATAATAGGGTTTAATATTAGATCTTTCCAAATCTATCCAACTCCTTCACCACTCCAATCCGATATCATTGGATAATACAAAGGCAATGTGTCCAGATAATCCTTTTTAAGGTACCTACATTCTTTCAGCCAACAATCTCTTTGTTTACCTTCTCCATAACAGGCGGTCCGTGGTCGCCACTTTGTCTAGCCTTCGTAACATGCCATTGTGTAACCATCGGACAGTCGACCACGTGCCGTTTAGACAAGGGGGCTTTAATTTTTAAAAATCTGGCAGGGCAACCATTATAAACGCCGCAGTATTTTCACCTTCATGATCGCCATACAATGTAACCTAGCCACCATCCATGCACCTCATTTTACACACTCAGTAACACACTATGGTGAACTATAACGCATTACAAACTTTTATTCATCCTATCAATGCATTCGTCATACTCATAAACTAAGACGAAAAAAAACTGAACAAAATGTCAACAACAATTAAGGAACGTTCTGTTAAGTCATATGGGCCCAGCTGCTTGAACGATATAGTCCGCTACGCGGTGTTAGTAACTATTTAATGTATTAACTTTATATACTGACAACTTTGTACATCTTATTACAATTCAGTTTTTATGCTAGGTAGGTCTACACAAGAAACAGAAGTGAATGAAAGGGCGCACGTTTGTGGTTGTTTCAGTGCTGCGAGGTTCGCCATTTATGTCAACACCTTAACAACAAATTGTTTTTGTTTGTTTTTTTTATATTTCATTAATTGATTTTGATTTTACGATTAAAAGTGTAAAACCGATGGGAAAAATGTTGTTAAAAAACTAAAGATAAATATGGTCCTTTCTAACTTTGTTTGGCATGGGAGTGGAGGGAAGATTGACTTTTATGTTATAGTGTAATGTATACCTATGGTTGTGGCGAGTGTTATGAGAAGGTAAATAATGGAATGAGAGGCAGAATAAATTTAGGTACCTTTACAAAGCACTATCTGACCACGTGCATTTTTATAGTCCTATTACATCGCCACTTTGATCGGGGTGGAGAGATCAATTGAAGTCTACCGAGACCAGGCACTGTTCGTTGGCTGGCCCATGTTACATCAGGACATGTTACGAGGGCTAGACTAAGCGACGACCACAGGTCAACGTTTTCTGGCGAGATTTATGGGAAATGTAAATAAAATGACTGGGGGTAGAGTGAATCTACGTACCTTTACCTGACCACGTGACTTTTTTATTGTCCGATTACATCGGATCGGGTGTGCTTAATTGGACGTTGAAAAGGATACCGGGTATATATACATGCTCGCAAACAACAGGCTGTTGATGATTTACTAAATTTTCTATTTAAATCATTTATGCATCATGTAGTTAAGACAAATTAAATGTTATTAATTCTTTGTTAATATAATTTTATTTTCCCTGAGTAGTTTTTTTTTTTTTTTGTGTTTTTTTTTGTTTTTTGTTTTGTATTTGAATAAATGAGTGTATACGTAGCCTCAGTGAATTGATTTAAATTTTATTTTAAACAAAACTTTTAATTTCAATAAATACTTTATCAAAATGAGATATAATTTAAATAACCTTCATCTTTTCTATTCTGTTTTAAATCTTCCTTTTAATTCATTTTATATATTATGGAGCTAAGACAAATTAAATGTTATTTATAATTTTTTGTTGATACAATTTTATTTCACTCACCAGCTGTTTGTATATGAATAAGTGCATATGTATGTAGCATATACTAATCTGCGTCATAAATTGCTTTTAAATTTTATTTCAATCAAAATTTATAATTTTCATTAAATACTTCATCAAAATGTTGCTATTGTTTTAGGTTTAATTTTTTCTCTATGCATTTATGTAGTTTTTTACTTGGGGTCCTTGGATAAGTTTAGAAAATGAAAAAGGGGTCTTAGTGTCTAAAAGTTGAGAACCACTGTGTTAGGTTTACGGTTGGACCAGAATAGCTTTGTTGTGAAGTCGCTGTTTTGATACAGTCGCTGTTTTGATACAGTCGCTGTTTTGATACAGTCGCTGTTTTGAAGTCGCTGTTTTGACTGTCGCTGTTTTGACACAGTCGCTGTTTTGAAGTCGCTGTTATGACTGTCGCTGTTTTGAACCCGTGCCGGCATAATTACAAGTTTGCTTTTGAATGGATTTGAATCACCTCACATTGGGTTGAAGCCCACTTTAACTGGATTAACAATTAATTAACTTCTAGAAAATAATTTTAAAATAAAGCCCGAAGCCATACAAGCGCTTCACTCTCGTCTCACACGACATTTGTCAGCTCAACTCATCTAGAACTATTTGTGTTTGTAAGAAATATTTTGAGCTATTTTACTAAAAATTTGTTTTTTCTATTAAACTTGACTGGCCATTGGATAAGTTACAGATTTCTAATATTTTTTTTTAATATAAAATAAAAAATAAGAGGAGAGGCAGAATCTTCCATTTTTTTGCAATTATTGTAAATAATTATTAACTGTAATAACTTGATGAATATATTTTTAAACTTCGGAGTCACACATTTTTTCATAATGCTTTCTTGAATTTGATAAAATTAAGAAACCTTGAAGTATATTTTTGCCCTCAAAAATTTGTCGAACTTTTATGCAAGAATTAATTGTGAGAAATTAATTTTTTAGCGCATTTTCGAGAAGTCGAATGCGCTATTGCACCCGTTTTGTCCGTCTGTCCGTCTGTCATCACCCTAGATCTCAGCAACCATAAGTCCTAGACCCATGATGTATATATGTTTTTTGTATGTCCTGACCTGCCATTTGTGCATCAACACTCAGTTACTCGATCCGTTAAAAAACCCCGTTAAAACTATCAAAAAACAATGCGAATCGAGAGATAACACTGGCGCAGGCAACGGCCGCCATTGCCGGAAGACGAATACATCGTTTTTCAAACATTGAAGAGTTTTTACTTTCTGTTTTTTTTTGCTGACGTCATTAGAATATGTGTAAAAGTTTAGAGAGTTTTACGTCATCATTTGTGGTGACTTCAATCAAGATCTTAGCGGCTCAGGGGCAGAAATTGAAAACTTTTTCGAAACAAACTTCAACATTCAACTACTTTCAACAAGATTGGCAACCACGATCTATCAAACAACAATTGACGGAGTATTTGGGCGATTAGCTGATTACAATTTAGAATGTTTCATTTATGAGTCCTATTTCAGTGACCACAAACCACTTGTAGTTAGATTAAAGAGAAAATAAAAAAAATTTAAATGTAAAGAAATGACTTTTAAATAAAAAAAATTTCAAGTATATTCATTACACAAGAAAATTCATAAAAATGTGTCTAAAATCTAAACACAATTACTGATAACTACATAATGCTGATATCTAACATAAGTACTGATACATAATACGAAAATGCGCTAACACGTCCTGAGTCCAAAAAGGGACCAGGCTTAACATGATTTTTTAAAAATGATTTGTGTGTGTGTATGTGTGAGTGTGTGTGTGTGTCTGTGTGTGTGTCATAATCTCGTAGTCGTAAGGGGTTATAATTTTTAGAGTAGAGTTTGTAGAAAGTTCTACTAATGAATTTAATAATATAAAATATAATTTTTCAAATTCATTTTATTTGCAAAGTTGACACAAAACAATGGATACTAATGTTTTGGGGAAATTTTTTTTTCAATATTAACCAGATTGTTAGTTATTTTTTAAAAAAAATGTTACTTTACTTTATTAGGAAAAGTTGTGATTCTTTAAAAAAGTAATTGTAAAATTACATTTATTTGAATCTATCGTGTCAGTTATGCTAAAATTATACAAGTCTTGTTTCTCAATTGAGTTCTACAAATGAAATAAAATTCTAAGATATTGGTAGTTAAGTTTGCATTCAGGAGAAGATGACGTGGAAGAAGAGGTTGGCAACTCGGCTAAAGAAGCATACCAAAAGATGTGCCATACAGCGAGCTGGCGACAAGGAAAAGGTCGGTTGGTCGGCCATGTCTCAGATACACGGGCATATGCAGGAGAGACATGAAAGTAGCCAACATTGACATACAAAACTGGGAAAACCTGACTGAAGATAGGACCACGTGGCTGACTATAGTGAAAGAAGGATCACTAAGAGCTGATGAGCAAACTAGGGAAGAAGCAGTTGGAAAAAGAGCGAGGAGAAAGGCCAGGCAACACTGCCCAACTACATTCGTGTGTGTAAAATGCAGAAGAGACTGCCACTCAAGGATTGGTATCATCAGCCACACTAAGAGCTGCAAATATTAAAGATAAATCTATCGTCTTCCGTGGACGGACAGATGCAATACTCTTATTTATGGTCTATGTCTAGTCTTACATTTTTATTGGAGTTTTAAATGTTGATCGAGTGTTGGGTTTCCTTATTTGATAAGGCAACCAATTTCATGCCAATATTCCAGATTGGAAGTACAAAATTGTGTATGTGTTTCTCCTTGTTTGGATCACACTTTTAATTTCACCATTAATTTCATATTGATGTTAAACGTCAAAAATTCAGATGATCAAGTAAATAGCGTAGCCTTTCGGTCTCCATTCGCAAGAATAAAAAAATATCCTATTTCTTCGCGTCTGATGTTTGTGACGTGGAATGCTTAGCCAGAAGAAGCCAGGAAAACCTACACACTATCGACATTGAAAAATTTAATAAAAATGAAAAATGAAAATTAAATATTTGATAATCATAAAACTTAATTACCATCTTTATTGAAAAAGAGTCAATAAAGTATTAGACAATATAATTTTCTGCAAATGAAGACTTTTTTTTAAAAAAGGGGTGGAAACTGGTGCGCCATGGGGAACAAACTTTGTAACTTGTAACTGATTCGAGGTAATTATTTCACAGTAAATTGTAGATCACTAGATCTCTTGTATTATTTTGTGACAATATTTTTTTAAAAAATAGTCTTCTTGATTATAAAAGTGCTTTGGACAACAAAACGTTAGGTGGCCTGTTGCGTACTGGGTTCTGGATACTCTCTCTAATAAAGACAGACTCTTGTTGAATAGAAGATGTTCTTTATTGAACTATAAATGCACGTAAAATCATTCCTACAGCCATCGAGACATCACAGTATACAGGCTTACAGGATACAAGTCTTTACAGCGTTCGAGATCTCACGGCACAGGCATACAGGCTCTAGTGTTCGAGCAACCCTCGATAACACATAGCCCTGGCCGACGTCTATACCCAGACGTTACAAGTCTCTCGTATCCTTTCTCGCTCGTCTCGTACACGTCTGCTTTCGTCTCTCTCACACACTACACAGGCCTACACTATATATAGCCCTTGCGCGCACTCTCAAGTCATTGTCTGACCTTCCACAAGTCAGTCTCTGAACACCGTTCAAAACAATCTCACAACAACTCACAAAACTCATTGCCAACTCATCAACAACTCAGAAACATTCATTGACAGTGATTCTCATACCTTGACAGGCCGATTAGACAGGAAGCTAAAAATATGAACATAAAGTCCTCATTAACTGTCCACTGTCCAAACCCACTGTTGGGCAGGCTTTACAGAAGCATCAAGACAACGCATTACGGCCGTGTTGACCCCGAGCGATTCGACCACGGACGATTCGACCAGCTGGCAATTCGACCCAGTAGATCTCGACAACAAGGCACTTCGACCCCAGGTCGTTTAGACCCTTTCGTTTCTGCACAGTAATTTTTAAATATTTTTTTTTGTTTTAAAATTATTATCTTCAACATTTATTAGTTGTATGACAAATATTTATTTTGATATTTATTTTTAAAAGCCAAGTAGAAATAAAATACAGCACCAGTTGGGCAAAGGGAGATTCAATTCATTGAAACATTCCTTGACATCCTTGAATTCCTCATATTTCATTTGACAGACAGCTCATCAAGGAGATGGAAACTCCAATTTCAAACCTCCACGGTTTCGTGGAGAGACCTGTCCACGGGGAGACTAAGGGAGTAAACCCTAACAGAAAATCTTGAGTCATAGGACCAGAGGCAGTTCTATTGAGAATTCGCTATATCTCAGGAAACTCCTGCGATGCAGATGGCACCTTGTTGTATCAGCTAACAGATTTCCTGGAATCACCATCTGCGTGGAGAGAGAGGGCCAGCACCCCTAGGGACAGCCAGGTTTCTTCAAAGCATTCTCTAGGCTATCGTGGCCTTCTTTTTTTTTCTAACTCCACCATGAAAGTTGGGGGAAAGAGGAACATGAATTAACGCCATCGCCACTTGCGGACCGAAGTATGCCAAAACATAGACAGAATAGTTTCACGACCATAATATTACGTGTTTTCCAGCCTCGTTGTGGCAAGAATTGATAAGAAGGTGAGAGAGTAAGAGGATTTTTGTTATTATATATTTAATTTGCTTAATCATAAGCGACTATTTCACCAACAATTCCTTAGCCTTGCAATTACTGCTCGTAGAAATAACCCGGGGCAGTTAATGTACGTTGAACAAAGGATGACGTGGAAGGCTCGGGGCGGACTCAGATTGCGCGGATTCCTGGCTGGAATTAAAAGTGCGCAACGGTCGAGGTAAATAACCGCACAAATTTATTTTATAATAAGTTTTGGGCCCTTAACGTTTTTAGAGACCATTGCTTTTAACTTTGACTTTAACCGAGTCAGCCCTCCCCCTAAACCACCACTGGTGGGAGAACTGGTTAAAGTGTGGAGAACAAAAAAAATTTAATTGAATATAGGAAACAATTTATTTTTTAAACTAGTTTTTTTATTTTTAATTTAATGCATAATAAGCACACAAATTAGATAAATTAAATAAATTTCCTCCTTAAAAATGCTCGTTTGTCCATGATTATTTTTCTTTGTTTAAGATTATTTTTTCAAATCTACCCCCCTTCGCCCATACAAGTGATGAAATCTAAATTTAACAATAAAAACTTACCCTCACAAATAATTTTTTTTAAAAAATTCAATAGTATAAAAAACGATAATTGTATTTATTTTTTTCGTCCCTAGGGCGTGACTCCTTCTAAATTTTGAAAATTGGCATTTTTTATGTCTGAAATGTTCGATTTAGTTCCTGATCCATCGCGTATCAGAGGTGTAGTGTGGGTACGTGCCGCCCGGGGCAGAACCCAAGTAGCCGCCCCACACCCGGAAAATTATGTTCAGGCTATAAAGAAAATGTAGTTTTATTAGAAAGAAAGAAATAATAAGGGCTATACATTTTTTATGCTAGAAATAATTATGAGTACAAAGAATTCAAACATTTCTTGCTTTGCCTCATAGCACAATCTTTATTGTAGAAATGTTATTAGCCATATCATGCTCAATAGCCGAAATAGCTATCTAAGAGTCAATCTCGGTTATTCTTTATTGATCGTTATCAAATTTTTATTCATTTAAATTTACATAACCATCTCTGGTGGCCGAAAGTAATAACCCAAATAATGTTATTACATTCGACAGTGTAACTACGAGCTTAAATATCTTAACAAACTTCAATCGATCAAGTGGCCTTGAATTCGTTAATTTCATTTTTTATAACAGAACTAAAATACTTTTGAGTGACAATGTCTTATTAGATACATTGAATTTATATACTCTAACTTGAAAGCCAAATTTCAAAGCTGAAGTACGAAATTATATCTGTTTTACGAATTGTCAGAATCACGTCAGCATTTCTACTATAGTATCACCTACGACTTTCTTCTCAACTTTTTTCTACATAACGTGGCTAAACATCGGCTCTGATCACCAAAGATGTGTTTTCTTGTTAGTTGACTTAAAGGTCATATGCAAATGTTAAGGACTTTACATTAAATTTTAGCAGACGCCAAAGAATCCTTCAAGTATTCCATGAGATTATTTGTGAGTAGCAAGTGCCAATAATTTCAAGCACTTTTACTTTTGGAAAGATTTCGATTATTATTTACTTTTTAGAAAACATGTTTCCGGATATTAAATAATTCTAAATGTCAATTTTAAAAATTTCATTGTGGCTCGTAAGGTTTCTGCGTCTGTTCGTGTGTTTAGCTTTTCGTATGCCTCTCAAAACGAGAGAGCAAATTATAGGCGATAATATTGTCAAATATTCTAAGAAGGTTTGCCCCATTTGCACTTGTTTTCTTTTACAACAACGTCTTGTTGTTCTTTCTAAATATTCTATAATTTTTATCCGATTTCTCTTGCCTTCTATTCTTCTATTTACAAAATCTTGGTATCATTGAGCTCTTGTTCATAACTACTTTTATTTTATGGATTTAATTTATGCCAATTTAAAATATGTAGACTTAAGAAAATTATTTTTTACTAATTATTTAGGTGAATAGCCCATTTAAATACTTAACATTTGTTCACAATAGCCTACACACGTTAAAGTCATTCTCGCGGTACCCGTCTCATCTCTATTTTGGAGTGAGGTCTGTGTGTAATTTGGAGAAGTTGATGTTAATTTGTTGGGCACTCTCAATATTGCAAATCTGTATGTAAGGGCAATTTATTTATATAAATTACGTCCATGAATGTTGTTTAGAAGGTATTTGTTGTTATTGGAATGAAAATGAGAGGTTGACCAACCTGCACAACAGTATTGTGTTCTTTTAAAACCGCAACCTCTTGGTTTTTCCGTTCATTGGCATTAGTATCAGAAAACTTAAAATTCATTATGGAGCTTGAAATTTTGGCTTCAAAACGATGACGTATTTTAATGTGTTATTATTTTTAAAATAAAATGTTTACTTTGGATTTTATTTTATCATACTTGAAATTTCATTAATGTTTTTTTTAAATTTCAACAAGATAATTACCAATAGAGGTGTACCAGATTTTGGCTCCAGAGAATCCGGAATCCTGCAATTTTTAAAAAAATCCAGCTCCTGCAGGATTTCACTTCATTAATGTGATTACATCCGACCAGATTTAAAAAAATTGAACCCGGTACAGACCTCATTAACAATGAGGAATTCGCCGCCCAGACAAAGTGCCCCCGGGTCATTCAACTGGCTCAAAGTTGAAAGTGTTTGTCTACAGTATTTTTTTCGCTTTTACAAAAGGTGCAGCTGTCAAATTTGAAGAATCAATTTAGTTACCCTCTGCATTACACTTCCTGTCGCTTGAGCGTATTTTGGCTGCTTTCATGTCCCTTTCACATCTTTAAATCGCAAATGTGGGCGACCTGTCTTCCTCTTTCCCGATGCAAGTTCTCCGTATAGGAAGTCCTTGGGGATGCGACCAAGGCTTATTCTTTTAAAATGTCCTAGCCATCTCAGACGAATTTCACTAAGGATTTAGAACATGCTTTGGTTATTAGCACGCATCAGGACCTCACTATTTTGCACTTTTCCCTACCATTTAATGCCAAGGGTGAGACGCAGGCACCTCAAGTGGAAGCTATTAGGCTTACTCTCATGGGATATATAAGAGGTCCATGTCTGCAGCTGACTGTATGCTGGAGCTGAGATTAAGCCAGTAGGTATTGGCACATTGACGTGCGACTTTTTGGCAGCATGCAACTTAGCTGTTTAATGCAAGCAGCCTGTCGGTTGAAACCTTTCCCTTGTAGGCCATAAGAGCTTTCGTTTAAACTTCAGTGACCGGTTTCATACAGTCCCAATGTGCATGAAACCCGTCCGTGTTTTTCTGATTTTTTTTTTCCAAGGCATTTAATGATGTTGTATAGATCGAGTCTCTGAATAGCGTCCATTTGGAGTCAATCATGACGAATGGGAAAGTCTTTGAGAAACCTTTATGAATTTTGTCTTTAAAAAACTGAGTTATCACAGGGTCTTTCGTGCAGAAGGTGTTGATTTGTGGTACGAGATTCCCTCATTATTGACACAGTTCCAGCAGTCTCTGACCCCCTTTTTTTTTGCGAACATGGGTGACCCTGGATAGGATCGGCCAGTCACAATTTATGTTTGATAAGCTAAGGGGTGGTGGGCAGGTAGATAACCACATTGTGATTGTCTCGAGACCATAATAGCGTCGGATGCCCCCCCACACACTAACGATCATCCACGTTGTTTTGATTTCTTTGTTCTTTAGTTTGTGCCGTCCTCCCTTTTTTTGTACTATCCATGAGCAAGTCTGCGGCGTATGCTACACCGCGGGCCGTATCTAGTACAAAATAATAAATTTTGGCCTTATTTTAGCCTTAATTAATTGAGGCCTCCTATTAATCCGTCCATTAAATAAAGAAGGCAAAATGTTATTTGTCATTTTTATTCAATAAATTTTATACTTTATACCAATTCAACCTAAATACTTTTTTTTCGAATTTTCATGTAACCTAAAAAAAAAATCCATCTAGCTCGTTTACAAAGAAACTAATGAAAAAACCCTTGAATAGTACACCAATAAATTCGAAGTTTATGTCTACTTATTTTTTATTATAAAAATAGAAAGAAACAAATATTTTTAAAAGAATCATTTCAGTAATGTTCAATTTCACAGACAAAATGTCAGTGGCGGTATTTAACTGATAAAGATGTCCTTGATGTTATCAAACAACTAAACTATGAATAGCACAGACCTAACGTTCCCAACACCGAAACTTTCGGAAATATTCGGAAAAACAGAAGCAAGTGACGTCAGTGACAGCGAAAGGCTGCTCTTTGAGATAATCAACGAGTTAAGTCTGGGGGCCATCGTCTCCGTGTTTGGCATTTTTGCAAATGTGATCAACCTTCACATCTTCGCCCGCCAGGGATTCTCAAGCACTGTCAACATCGTCCTCTTCGGTTTGTCGGTCTCTGATTTGTTCTGCATGATTTGCGTCATGTGGTTTGGGATCTGCAAGAATCCCCTGGCCGTTCAGGCCCTTCATTTCGGCCAAGGCTTGTGCTACCTGACAGCCGGATGGACCCGCGGTTACTTTGCCCGCGTGACAGGATGCATCACGGCCTACGCCGCGGCTGAACGCTGCGTGTGCATCACATTTCCGCTGAAATTCAGACGTCTGCTCAGCCCCGCCAAGACGTGCCTCATTGTCATCGTCCTCTACCTGGGCAACGTGCCCATGATCGCCCCCCAGTTAATCGTGGCTGACATCGGCTGGAGGTTTGTCCCGTCGCTCAACAAGAGCGTCTTAGACGTGCACGTGACACTCGAGTGGATGCACGTAGACGAGATCGAGTACATCGCCGACGCCGTATTCACCATTCTCATTTTCGTCTCCGTCATTATCTTCACGGCGGTCCTCGTTGTGAACTTGCAGCGAACGTCGAGATGGCGGAATGCTGCCACCTCGGTTCAAGGTCGCTCGTCAAACGCTTCCGGTCGAGACACGAAGATCACGAAACTGATATCGCTGATCGCCGCTCTGCTTATTATTAGCAACGCACCCGGTGTGGTTATTGGCGTCACATTGTTTTCCCCGAATTCAGTGTAGGTGGGAAGTTTTCCAATTATCACCTTATTTCGTGGACATTTGTGAACTTGATTGAGTCGGCGAACTCTGCTTTCACCATCTTCATCTACTACACCATGAGCAGCAAATACAAGAAAATCTTTGATGAGATCTTCTGTCACACCAAGGTCAAGGCCCTTCACAGTGAAGAAAGCAGTGGAAAGCATTTTTAAAACTATTTTTTAAAAAGAAACTTTTCTACAATGTTGATTTTTAAAAAATCTCTTAAAATAAGTTGTTACTTTTTTTTTTTCATAGAAATTTTTTTAAACGTTAAAAACTCTTGTAGGTTTAAAAGCAAACAAATTATACTAAATTAACGCATGCTTAATTATTAGTTTAGTATCAAAGTTTAGACAAAAATGAAATATTTTAATGATAATATTTTATACGATAAGGCAAAGTAACATATTGTCAATTATGTTAATTACAGATTTCAATCAGCCTGATTAATACATTTTGAAAAAAATTAATTAATTAATTTACTTAAACAAAAATGTTTAAAACATAAAGTTTTAATAATCCTAAACAAATGCAAGTTGAATGTATAAAGCCCAGTGTGATAAGTCATAGAAGGAAATCTTAAGCAAATTAATAAAATTTAAAATTATGTTACAGATCGTAGAAAAGAAAGTTTGTTCAAGTATGTATTGCTTTTATCGTCTAATTGAGTTTTATTTTTGTTGCAATAAAAATAAAAATATGTCAATGATTAAACACAGTGGTATAGTGAAGGCTGGTGTCAAAGTATTCAGTTAACTTTTGGTGTCCAGATAGTTTAGGCTGGTGTCAAAGTATTCAGTTAACTTTGGGTGTCCAGATAGTTTAGGCTGGTGTCAAAGTATTTAGTTAACTTATGGCGTCAACATTATGTATCATTGAAGACATATATTATATCAAGAAAATAGTTCATTAAAGATAAAAAGAAACGATAACAAATTTTTAAAAACCCGTAAAAATCAAAGTTTTTCACTTAAAATCCTTTATATATGAGACATAACTATAAGGATGTTCATTATTATACGCAGGGCAAATAATACGAAAATACAAAATTCTAGTTATGTCTCGTAAAACGTGTTTAATATCATGCGCACCGATCGTGAATATATTTTTTAAAAGTACTGTCAATGTAATGCGCACTTTATTGCTCGACATGAAAAGTTGTTGAACCCATTACGCACCACAACACTCTATCTAAAAAAATTAACATGATATAAAGAGATAAATAAAATATTTTAAAAATTCAATTACTGTCCATTCGATCGATTTGAAATTTTGATACATCATTTTTCTCATTTGCATGAGTCTGAAGCAAAATTTCAGCTTGCTAGCTTACGAGAAAGTGGGTTAAAGATCGATCCAAAGTTTTTTCGGCAAGGTAGTTCGGTCGGTCGGTCGGTCGCACGGCTCAGACACCACAAGTTAATAAAAAGGATTTTTATTTTTAAAAAATAACGCAGAATAAGAGAGAGAGGAAGAAGTATCGAAAGTTACAGTGAACAGCACAACGGGGAAAAAGATTCTACAGCTAAGTAAAATTGTGAATATTGTTCATTCCATATGGAGCCGTCGTTCGAAATCGTTTTATAAATCAAATTTCCATATATATCCTATTATGGGTTTTGCTCGCAAATAAAATACCAATAACTTAAATATCTGAAATTTCGCCATGGTCGACGCTTACAATATTTAGATACATGACGTAGAGCCGGATTATATATATTGTACAGGTGTTATCTAAACCGATCTCCAAGATGACGACCTGTCTCACCGACGTTGATTTTATTGCACCTCTTGCTAAGAATTTCATAAATCAAGCTGCGACTTGAGCAAGTAAAACCCATCTTTTCTTATATTTTTTTTATTCCATTTTGTTAAACCTAGACGAAACATAAGTATTTCTACAATTGTATTTTAGTTTTAGTATTGGTTTCTCATTATTATCTAAAGCTTATTCACTGTGTAAAACAATTTTTCAATATTTTTTGTAAAATAAATTCAAAATAGTTCATTCTTGGAAAAGAACTAACCCAAACAAAAGATGTAAAATATATAGGGGTATTAATAATAATTAAGAAACTATCATAAAATCCCCATATCTATGAAGTTATTTAAAACTCAAACAAAACATTAGGCTTTTTTATTACCGATGTCATAAAAATATTAACCTAAGATGTTACCTACTTTTGGTGAGACCTGAACTAGAATATGCATCTTCTGTGTGGGATCCATCCTCAAAATATTACATTAAACTATAACAAATTTTTTAAAATGCACCATTTTCCCCGCCCCTGCTCCTTTGGTCTGATTAATTATAATAATTTATTATAATTAAATCCACCACCAACAAATTTTACCCAGCGGGGTACCCATAAATAAAACACATTTCTTAACAACAGGAAACTCATACAAAGGGACATAGCCCAATTATTTTAATACTTGGTGAATTACACGATTAGATCCCCATAACCTCCAAGTTTTGTGTTATTATTTATAACCAATGTCTTTATGAAGATATATCCGCTAACCGTTATACGGAGATTTTTTTCCACATAATTCTTAGCGTTATACTGAGATTTTTTTGGCTGGTCACGTGACGGTTAATTTAAATTTCATTCAGACTCTGCTACTTGTCGATTAGTGTGACACAGTGTGCTATTTTTACTTCTGAAAGAGTCGGTACCCGACTACTTATAAGTATAGCAGGTACTACGGTAAAATAAAACCCAAACCTTATAAAGCTTTTTGATATTATATTTGTTTTTAAAGACTAATATTTATTACGATTTTTTGGTCTCATTGTAGTGCGGATGATTTTTGCACTAATGGTAACAGGAACGGTTTCGATTCACGGTTGTAGCATCTTGCTTTCCGCATTCGCCTTTTAAATTACTTTCAATGATCCATAATTTATAATTACGAGGTTAAGGTTTAGGAGTACGCTCAACTAGAAATTATTGTCAGCCCGCCGAATATACTCAACTCCACATAGACATAGGGCTAGGGAGTTTCAATATCTATAAAGTTACTACTAGTGGTTTACCGACTTAACATATTACTAATATTACTATTAACACCATTTTTAGGATAAACTATTACATGAAGTCAGAAGTACCGCAAGAATATTTTTCTTTGTATTACAAGTTGACAAACTATCAAGACTAAAACTACTACAAGCACTCCAGTGCTCTAACAGCAAGCCATTCATATTAATATCTTAACATTTTTAAAATTTGTATAAAAAGGCTAAATTAAAATGTACTAATAATAATTATTAGCAATAAGCTAGCAAGGACTAAAGTTATGCATGAAACTCTCAATGAAAGGTTGTTAAACATATTACGCACCACAACACTCTATCTCAAAAAATTAACATGATATAAAGAGATGAATAAAATAATTTTAAAAATTAATAATTCAATTACTGTCCATTTGATCGATCTGAAATTTTGATACATCATTTATATCATCCGCATAAATCGGCCTGCAAAATTTCAGCTCGCTAGCTTACTAGAAAGTGGGTAATAATCGCTTCAAAGTTTTTTTCGACAAGCAAGCACGCACGCACGGTCGGGTACACGGACTCAGACACCACAAGTTAATATAAAATATAAAGGATTTAAAAATGTATGAAAATATTTTTTTCTAAAATGTGATACTCTAAACTAATAACTACACAAGCGTCAATGTAATATAGCTTATTTTTTAACCTAGAAATAAACTATATTGTATAGAAATAAACTGTATTGAAAAAAAATGTAACAGCTTATGCTATGAGATTTTTGCTAAATAACACCTTAGAGTTGTAAAAGAGTTTATTTTAAACAAAATTAATTTAAAAATTGCTTTAATTCCCACTGAAGCCAGACTTCGCCGACTAAAGCTATTTCCTTAATGTCCACGTGACAAGTTAATAAGTGGAATACTTCCCACCTACACTGAAATCAGGGACAACGATCGTGGTGACGCCTATGGCCACCCCGGGGCCGTTGCTGAGAATGAGCAGATTTGGCAATCAGTGACATCAGTTTCGTGTCTCCACCGGAAATGTTTAACGAGTGACCTTGACTACAGGTGGCAGCCATCCGCCAGCTCGACGTTCGCCGGAGGTTTATCTCGAAGACCGGCTTGAAATCGTTGACGGTGATAATAATGAGCATGTTGCCGTCTACGTTGATTATGTATGCTGTCTGGTCTAAGCCCTTCCTCTCAACCGTCACGTGCAGGTCGATGATGCTCTTGTTGAGCGACGGGAGGAACGTCCAGCCGACGTAAGCCTTGTTGTACTCTGGATCGACCAGCAGCACGTTGGCCAGATAGATGAGGCTGATGACGAGAAACAAATCGGCGGGGCTGAGTAGACGTCTGTAGTTCAACGGATTCGCAACGCAAACGCAGCAATCTCCTGTCGCGTAGGCGGCGATGCATCCGGTCCCACGGGTAAAATAGCCGCACGTCCAGCCTCCGGTCAGGTAGCACAGGCCTAGGACGAAATTAAGGTTCTCAACGGCCGAGGTATTTTTGCAGATCCTGAACCACAGGACGCAGATTATCTATATATATAAAAATCAAAGTATGTGTGTGTGTGTGTGTGTGTGTGCTTGTCCGTTGTAACTGACTAAACTATTCATCCGATCGTCATGAAAATTTTTAAGACTGTTGAGTACCCTCACGGAATGGTAACTGGCTCCTTTTTTTTCTCAATCTAACACTAAAGGGGCGCCGGGGGCCCTTAAATGTGAATTTTTGTTTATATGAGCTATATAAAAATAATTTAATCGCTAACTACTTGCTATATTGATTGATCTTAACCGAATTTTGCAATTAAATTCTTGATAGCCATTATTAAAATACCAAAGTGCACTAAACTCCAAATGGCAACTCCTTCGAGGCTGGGGGCCCAAAATACGTGTTTTCTTAAACGTTTACGATTTTTTTCACTATGCAATTATTAAAGGTCTTGACAAATAAGGATAAATGTATCCATTATTAACCATCTTAAAATAAACAGTTGTTTTGAGCTTTATATCTTGCCCTAAATGGGACCCTGGGGCCCTTAATGTCGTTTTTTGCCTATATAAGCTGTATAAAGATTAGTTTAAGCGATAGCTACTTGCTATATTGATGGATCTTAACCAATCTTGGTATATAAATACTTGATAGTCAATATTAAAATATTATAGGGCACTAAACTCCTAATGGCATCTCCTTCGAGGCTGGGGGCCCAAAATACGTGTTTTCTTAAACGATTAAGATTTGTTTCACTATTCAGTTATTAAAGGTCTTGACAAATTATGATAAATGTGTCCATTATTATCCATCTTAAAATAAAAAGTTGTTTTGAACTTTATATCTTGCCCTGAATGGGCCCCTGGGGCCCTTAATGTAGTTTTTTGCCTATATAAGCTATATAAAAATTCGTTTAAGTGATAGCTACTTGCTATATTGATGGATCTTAACCAAACTTGGTATATAAATACTTGATAGTCGATATTAAAATATTATAGGGCACTAAACTCCTAATGGCAACTTCTTCAGGGTTGGGGGCCCAAAATACCAGTTTTAGTAAACGTTTAAGATTTTATCCCTCAATTAAATTATTAAAGTTCTTAACAAATAATGATAAATGTATCTATTATTATCCGTATTGAAATGAACAGATGTTTTGAACTTTATATCTTGCCTTGAATGGGCCCCTGGGGCCTTTAATCTAATTTTTTTCTAATATGAGCTATATAAAAATTAGTTTCTGCGTTAGTTACTGAGTAAATGAATGGATCTTAACCAAACTTTGTATAAAAAAAACTCTGTATCCCATATTAACATAATAAAGGGCAATGAACTTCTAATGTCCATTTCATCGGGGCCGGGGGGCCCCAAATGTCTTTTTCGTAAATTTTAAAGATATTTTTCCCATTCATTTTTTAACAATCTCGATAAATATATTCATAATGAAACAGAATAAAAATGAACAGATTTTTTAAATTGACATCTTGCACTGAATGTGGCCGGGGGCCCCTAAATATGTTTTTCCTTCTATATCTATCTCTATATTGTGTGTGTGTTAGTGTATGTCCTTTAAAGCTGACTAAAACATGTATCCAATCGTCATGAATTTTTTTTTGACCAATGAGTACCCTTCCAGAATGGTAACTGGCTACTTTTTTTCTCCATTTAACACTAAATGGGCGCCGGGGCCGATAATGTCATTTTTTGCTAATACGAGCTATATAAAAATTAGTTTAAGCGCTAACTACTTGCTATATCGATGGATCTTAACCAAATTTTGCAATTATATTCTTGATAGCCAATATTAAAATACCATAGAGCACTTAACCCCTAATGGCAGCCCCATCGGTGCTGGTTTATAGCTGACTAAACCATGTATTCGGTCGTAATGAAACTTTTGCAGACTATTGCGTACACTCCCAGGAAGTTAACAGGTAATTTTCTTCGTCAATTAAACACACATGGGGCGCCGGTGGCCCATAATGACATTTTTTGCTTATATGAGCAATAGAAAATTAGTTTGAGCGCTAGCTACTTGGTAAATTGATGGATCTTAACCTAATTTTGTTTTTAAAAAACTTGATAGCCAATATTAAAATACAATAAGGTCCTGAATTTTCAATGACCATTTCTTCGGGGCTGGGGGTGCCAATTGTCTTTTTTTTAGGGGGGGGGTGGTTAATGTTTAAGAGATTTTGTCAATTCAATATTTAATTAACGACAAATATATCCATTATCATTCCAATTGAAATGAACATCGTTTTCAACTTTACATCTGGCTTTAAATGAGCCCCATCATGTCTTTTTTTTCTTTAATTAAGTTTATGCGTTAGGTTTTGTGTAAAAGAATTGATCTTAACCAAAATTTGTTAACAAAATCTTGGTAGCCCATATTAAAATTCTATAGGGCACTAAACTTCTAATGTAATTTACTTTTGGGCCGGGGGCCCCGAATGTCTGTTTTTGGTATATGCTTAAGATATATTCCCCATTCAATTTTTAACAATCTATAGGAATATATATGAATGATGAAACTGAATTAAAACGAACAGCTTTTTGAAATTGACATCTTGCGCAGAATGGGCACAGGGGCCCCTAAATGTCGTTTTTTCCTTTATATTACCTTTACAAAAATTAGTGTTAGCTTAAGTTACTAAGAAAATAACGGATCTTGCCAATTTTAGTACATAAAAACTTAAGAGTCTATAAATATTTTCTATAAGGAACTGAACTCTTAATGTCCATTCCCTCGGGGCAGGCGTACCGAAATGTTTTTGTAATGCGCGTTAATAATTTAATTCCCCAATCAATTTTACACGATATTGAGAAACAAAGCTTGAGTACAATGGCGATNNTTTTTTTTTTTTTTTTTTTTTTTGCTTATAAAAATTCAAGAGTCTATAAATAATTACTATAGGAAACTGAACTCTTTATGTTCATTCCTTCGGGTAGGCGGCCCCACATTTTTTTGTAATGCACGTTAATAATTTAATTCCCCAAGCAATTTTACACTATATTGAGAAACATAGTTTGAGCACAAATTATCACTTATTTTAGAGCCTAGCCCTTTAATGTCGTTTTTTTTCTTTTTTTAAAGCTTTTAAATTATTATTTTATTTATCTGTTTGCTATGAAACTTGGACTTTTTTTTTACACTTCCGTGTAGGTTTCTGGCATAATTGTTTTAAAAACATATCACTCATTGGATTCTTAAATTGTCATTTTTACTGAGATCGTTGCAACGCACGACCGAGTCTGCTAGTATAGAATAAATCAGAGACCGACAAACTGACAAGGACGATGTTAACAGTGTTTTAGAATCTCTGGTGGGCGAAGATGTGAAGATTGACCACATTGTCGAAAATGCCAACCATGGCGACGATGGCCCCCGACTTAAATCGTTGTTGATCTCAAAGAGAAGCCTTTCGCTGTCACTGACGTCACTTGTTTTAATGCTCTGGATATTCCCGAAAGTTTTGAGTTGCGATCGTCAGGTCTGTGCAACGCGTGTTTTAGTTGTTTGAAATGGTGAAGGGAATGAATTTTTGCATATATCATTCGTTGTCATTGAGGTTCTGTCTGTAAAACTGAGAATTATAGCAATTAATTTCTTTAAAGTTTTTTTTTTCGATTTTGTTTAGCTAAAAATATTTTAACGCCAAATTGAAATAACAACTGGAGGTTTTTTTTATTTGTTTTTTTAAGGTCAAGTTCTGCAAAAAAACAACAAAAAACAAACAAATAAACAAACAAAAAACCATAGTTAAAAGCAAAAATAACATTTAAAAAAGAATTTCAAGATTCATTGCTAAAGTATATTAAAAATTGACAAGAGCAAGAATGTTAGTTAAATCCTTAATCTAGGAACACAAGAGGAAAGAAGAACAAAGAGCAAAGTAATAGAAATAAAACACAAAGATAATCACTTTTATTATTTCGTAAACAAGAACAAATACACAAAAAAATCTCGTTCTTTTCGTCTGAAATTCTGACATAGAATGGGTTATAGGATCAAATCAGGAAAACCAACACTCAATCAACATTTAAAACTCTAATAATAATGCAAGACTAGACATAAACATTGGTAAGAGTAGGGTTCAATAATCCGTAGAAAAAATCCAAAACATGTTATATGTATTTTTTTCCTTCTGTTATTAAATATTAATTTCTCTCTCCGCCCCCATAGTCAATGTTTTTATGTATCATACAGTGACACAGTGGGGCAGCTATGGGACGGGGAGGGGGACCACATTTGAAAATCGCCCCGGGCCCCCACTTGAGGGTGGCCAAAGAAGTGTCTGAAATGATTTTTGTTTCATTGAATATTATATATTACGCCATCGGTCAAAATGATGGGGCCCCCAAGAGGCCAAATATCCGGGCTCCCAAATCCCTAGCTGCGCCACTGCTTCCACACTTTGATAGCTATGACTAAAAATTTTAATTGAAGATGAATTAATTGTCTAATTCAACACCTATTCAGTATATATAGCGTTTCAAGAAAATTTTCAAGACACAGGATAATCAGTGCAATATAGGCTAGCTTCGCTAGAAGACAACGAATTATATGCTAAAGTTGCCGAAACGTTCGCTGTTTTGTTACGTCCTGTCAGGCTAACCCTTACTTTATGCATTGGCAAAATTAGATTTAAATATTGGAAAATCGTAAAACTTAATTACCATCTGTGTTGAAATAAAGCCATTAAAGTATTAGAAAAGATACTTTTCTGCAAAATGAAGATTTAAAAACAGGAAAATACTGGTGTGCCAAGGGAAACAAGCCTTGTAATCACGAGCTCTATAAAATTATATTACGACAATATTTTTTTAAAAAATACTCCTCTTGATTACAAAATAGACTTGGGACAACAAAACGTAAGGTTGTTATAAAAATAAACAAGAAAATCAAAATAAGACCTCAATGTCCTTAATAACTGTACACTGTCCAAGCACATTGTTTGGCAGGTTTTACAAAGGCATCGAGACAACGCATTTTCGACGGTTTGATGTCGTACGGTTTAACCCCACAGATTGAACTACGGGACGTTTCGACCCCGGACGTTTCGATCGTTTTGTTTATGCACAGTAACATTGTTGCCTTTTTTTTTTATTTAATTTTTTTTCTTTTTAATTCTTTTTTATTTTTTATTTCATAATTTCAAAATTCATTTTTTGTATAAGCATTAATTATTTTAATATTATTACCTATTAAAAAAAACAAGTGCAAATAAAATACAGCACAAGACGGGCATAGAGAGAATTCAATTCGTTGAACAATTCCTCGATATCCTTTGATTGCCTCTTGTTTCATTTGATCTAGGAGAGAGAAACTCCAATCTCAAACCTCTGCTGTCTCACGGATACACCCGTTCATGGGTAGACTAAGGGAGTAAACGCTAACAGAAAATAAGGAAATCAGTTTTATCGCGAATGCCCTATATCTCTTGCAACTCCTGCGTTGCGAATGTCCCCCTTGTTGTGTCGGCTAAGCTGTTCCCCTGCCTGCAATAACCATCTACGTGAAAAGAGAAGGCCTGCTGCATGGGGCAATAGCCGGCTTTCTTTAAAGTATTGCCTCGGCTATCGTGCCTCCGCCAAGTAAGATTGAGAAATGAGGAACAGGACTCAGCCCCACTGCTCCCGTGAGGACGGACGAATGCCATACCATTCTGTAGACAGAATCGTCTCACGATCATAACATTATGTGTTTTCAAGCCGCGCTGTAGCGAAAATTGATGAGTGTTTGAGAGCCAGAGGGAATTTTCGTTATATCTATTTAATTTGTTTATTGTTCCCAAACAACGCATCAATAAGCCACTATTTCTCTAAATACTCCTTAGCCTGCAATTACTATTGATCTGTAACAATTCCCACAGATCTCGTAAAAATAACCTGGGGCATTAATTGCACTTGTACCAAGGATGTCGTGAAAGGGTGGGGGGGGGNGTACCCGTGAAAATGTAGCTTCAATGTCTTTATTAACGGAGGCAAAACTTCGGCTCCCGACCGGCTTGTTTTTTTTTTTTTTTTTTTTTTTTTTTTTTGAAATGTTAAAATTGTGGCTCCGCAATATTTTATAAAATTAAAATGTTTGTTTGAAATATTTGCTGTGAAGTACATTTAAGGAGAAACATCTGTCAACGGGAAATAAAATACGGTCCCAACAAACTACAATCTATTTATATTTTTTATACATCTTTTTTTCTCTCAACAATAATGCGTACAAGGTTGTCAGTATATAAAGTTATTAAATTAAATAGTTGCTAACAGTGTAAGATGGGTAAGACGTCGGCTGTGGGCGAGGGACTGCATAGAGATGAAAGACGCCGTGTTTGTTTTTGTTCATAAAAAGACCCATTCTTTGACACTAACTATGATTTGAAATATGCCGACATTAGGTTAATTATTTTTCTTGATCTACCCTCTCCCTCCCCTGGTTTAACCGCACCCTCTCCATTCGCTTGTGTTTATTGTGTTCGTTCACACGAGCTGACCTTGAAAGTCTGATGTTAATAAGGCGTACCAGATTGTCAGCTTTTAAAGGTAATAAATTAAAAAGTATAAAAAGTTACTATCATTGTCAGATGGGTAAGTCGTCGGGTTAGGGTTAGGGTTAGGGTTAGGAGTCCCCGAGTCACCCAGCTCCGAATGGGTACCTAACTAGACAATAGTTAGGGGCCGGGGTAATGCGTGGAACCCCTATAGCCGTGGCCTGTGACCGCTACATCACTTGCCAACAGATCATCCCTCATGGTCTGTGGACGCAATTATCTTCTGCATAGAAGGAGCGTTTGTATATCTAAGATAAAACGTGTGCTTGAATTCGTTCATTCATATTTTTTTTAATCCCAGAGGTAAATAGTTTTTAATTTACAATGTCATTTTAGATACATTGAATTTATATACTCTAAATAGAAAGCGAAATTTCAATTCTGAAGTACGACATTATATCTGTTTTCCTAAATCTGTACTTGTCAAATTCACTCAAGCATTTCTACTATATATTCACCTACAACTTTCTGCTCAACTTTTTTTCCACATAATGTGGCTAAACATCGGTTCTAATCGCCAAAAATGTCTTCTCTCGCTAGTTGACTGGAAGGTTAGAGGAAAATATTAAGTTTTTGCATTAAATTTTAGCAGATGCCAAAAAATCCTTTGAAGTATTCCATTACATCAAATCAAGGGCAATGCGCGGGGCCCCGGGCTGCAATCAAACGGGGGCCCTAGCCCTAACCAGCCAGCGTTCATTAAAATAAAATGATTGTTAACAGCTAATATATGGCTGTAACTAAATATTAATAATAATTTTTTTTAAAACGAACACGAAAAAATAACTGTTTGAAGTGTTTGCGGTATGTTGCAAGTGAGTGTGAAAAGAAAAATTTAATTATTCACTGCTGGTAATCGAACCCGACACCGGTTGCATCACGCGCCTGTGCTCTCTCCACACGGCCAGTGGAACATGTCTAAAATGAGAAATTTTAAAAATATAAGCTATATTTTATACTTTGTTCTCTAAGTGAGCAAATTAAATCAAGTTTTATCGATTATTAAGACTGAATCGCAAACATTTGTATAGATAATATTTTTTTTAAAAATTTTATTATATTGTCAGGGTTCGTGCAAACATTTGTACACTTTTATTATAAAATATAAAAAGTTTGGGGGCCCCCAAACCGTCGGGGGCCCCTGGCTTTATCCCGCTCAGCCCCCCCCCCCCCCAATCGGCCATAGGATTAAATGCCAAAAGACTAAGCAAATAATTTTGAGCACTATAGTTTTTAAACAATATAGGACATCATTTACTTAATTTTTTTTTTAAAACATGTTTCTCAATAGTAAATGATTCGAAATGTCAAACTAAAAAATAATAATTGCTGCTTGTAAAGTTTCTGCGCCTGTTCGTGTGTTTAGCTATTGATGTCCCTCACCAAAAGAGAGACCAAATTATAGGCGATAATAACATCAATCAATTTAACAAGAACTTTGTGCGGCTTGGTTTTGTTTTATTCTATAACAATACCTTGTTCTTTTTAAATAGTCTATTACTTTTTTAAATCCGATTTCTCATGCCTTCTATTCCTCTTTATTCAAAAACTTTGGTTATGTTGAGCTTTTGTTCATTAGTTCATTTATTTTATTGATTTTGTTTTATGCCTGTTTAAGACAATCAATTTTTTCATTGTTTGTTAAATGATTTAGGTGAAAAACCCAGTGGAATAGCTGGAACTTTTTCAGCCCGGGGCGGTCTCTAATTTTCCGCCCTTTTAGGGGCCGTTCATAAATGACGTAACGCAACGAGGGGTGGGAGAGAGGAGTCACACATTTGACGTCACATCAAAACGTGCAACTAAAATAAAAGGTCCACTTAAATATTGGATTACCGGCGCTTTATTTATGATCTTTTACGTGGCTTCACGTGTGTCACGATATTAGCGTGCAGCCTTACACTAAAAACCTATTTAAATGACCAAGAATCATTTGAAACATGTTCATTTTCAAATAGGGAATACTGCTTTTAGTGGGGGGGGGGGCTTTGTGGCGTAATATTGAATATTGTGACGAGGGGGGGGGGGGAGATGACAAATTGAAAAATCAGCCAAAATAGCGTGACGTCTTTTATGGACGGTCCCTTAAGTCAATCATGTGATAGCTTTTATAAATTAATAAACATAAATACATAATTGTAATTTAAACGAAGTAAAGGTGGGGAACATTTTTGCCATTTCAAGCCCTAAGCAGTAATAAAAGAGGCCGCATAAGATGTTATATTTAGATCTATATGTACACGTTTATAAAAATACAAGATACTTTTTTTTAAAGGCCACAAGAATATTATTGAGGTGGCAGCACCCCCTACCGAATAAGACAAAACATATTCCAAATTAACACCCCAAAAAACATTACCAATTAATGTGCTTTCATTTTTTATTTATGAACTATTATTTTTTCATGAGCAAAGAAATTGTTTACATTATTATGTAAATATACTATGTTTCTAATGTTCGAGCTTCCACATGCAACTGCTCCTGAACAATACCAGATAGAGGGTTCGGATCATTTGCAAATATGCTAAAAATAACCCAAAGATGTGCAACGGCCAAAAAAATACCAACAAGTTTTACTAGATTTCCTGGGTAATAATATTAAATCTTTTTTTTTATTTCTCACCAATTGTAACATGTACAGGGTTGAAACAAACGCCAAACAAAGCAAATAATATTTAGAAAAATGGTGGAGAAGGAATATTTGGAAAAAAAAACTCTTTTTGTTCGACTCGCGTAATTATAGCAGCAATTTGTAGATAGCAATTGTTTTGTTTTGTTTCAAATTTGAAATTACTTTTAATGTTTGCTAGAATGATTGTTAACGTGGTTATCCCGCTTTGTAAATGCTAATGTTAGATTATTGCGTGGTGTGCGTTATATTGACACATTCTTGGCGTGATGTAGTGTGAGAGGATATGGCGTCATATTGTGTTTAGTTTCAGAATTACTTATTTGAATCGACTTTTACTGTAATCTAGAATGATTTCACTTTTCTTGCAAATGCACGGAATAATCAAAACTAGCCAATAAATACAAAGTTTTTATTATACTCACCCTCTTTGTAAATATAGTTCGCCACGAGCCAATCAAAACAATTGGAAAGTTTCCACAAATGAATGGAACACCAAGCCCCTTAATCACAGTTGTATGTTTTGTCACGATTCTGTCCATTTGACCACATTATAAGTTCGACACGAGTAAATTTAAAAATCGTTAAAATTTCGAAGTAATTAAATTAAACTAATTTTTTAAAATTTATTTTATTAAGTAAAAATTTGACAGATCATTTTTATCGTCGCCACGAGCCTGCCATCAAAATTTCAGCTCGATTTGTCTATGGGAAAGGCTTAAAATCGATTCAAAGTTTTTGCGACCGACAAACAAGCAGACGTTACGAGTTTAAATAAAAGGAGAAAAAAAATAATTCATGGAATAGCGTAGCAACGATCCGAAAAATGAATTATAATGAACAAGTCCGGAAAATGAGGCAGTAAATCTTTTTTATAGTATAGCGTATGAAATTATCATTTTAGATGATAGGCGATTCACACCTGATATATAACAAAGCCAGAATTCGATTTTAACCCCGGGACGCAGTGAGTTTCATGACGAGAGGTTGTATCTTTCTTTCTATTGTGCAGCTAGGATATTATGCGCGGAGGGAAAAATTATTTATTTTAAAAAAGTATATATAAAATTTGCGCCCTCGACACTGTCCGTTTCGTCAAATTTTACTATGGTATAACGTTGTAAGGCTAATTTTTGCGTTCCTGTACTTTGGAGCCCAGGGACATATTTAACTCACAACCCAAATAGTTACGACTTGTACCGGCACTCGGTAGAAAAGAGTTTAACTTTGATTTCCTAACTGATAAGAGCGGTCGTGCGTTCACATCAAACAATTATATAAGACATCCTAGCAACTTAGTGGGAGACGTTTTCGACCTAGTGTCCGGGACGCCCAGGTGGCCGCTTCTAGAAGCGACCGCTCGGGGGGGGGGGGCTTCTCAGTTTTTACGTCCCTTAGGGGGTCAGAGAGCTGAGGGGGTTTTCCGGGAGGCTCCATGAAGAGCGCAGACTCAAGACTGCTGGTTTTCTTCCACATGTATGATTTCAGCAATGGAGAGTAAATTACCAGAAATGGTTGGTTTAATCTATGAATAAATATTCTTTTTTTTTTTTTTTTTTTTTGCATCCACTGACACATTTTTTGCAATAGCTACATCTATGTTAGCAAAAAATGTTTGTAGAGATTGGAAACATATAGAACAAATCCTTAAAAATTATGAAATTACAAAAAACATTTTAAAACCAAAAGTCATGTCTTGAATTGAATGGTTTTTTTAAACTTCGCTAAAAATAGATGCCATTTAACAAAGAATTGGAATGCAGAAACCCATCGTTAAATGCTGTCTTTCACGGGTATTTACGCCAAAAAAAATATTATAGTAATAAAAAATAAAAATAAATAAATAAATAAAAGTAATAAAAAAAAAAGAATATGAGATTTTGATGGTGTCAAATGGCATTCAAAATAAATGCAGACGAAAAATTTGACATGGGGGTCGAGTTCGATGGAGAAAAAGTCGATTTGATCAAAATCAGTTCGAGCCCACAATGGCTGCACAGGAAATGTACACATTGTATTTATTTGACCACCTTGTTGATACTGCAATCAAGTCTTTAGAGCAAAGATTTTATCAGCCTCGACATCACAACAGTTACTATTGTATTGTATGTATATCATAAATATGAACTAAAAGATGTTAGGTTTTCTGTGACTTCGGCTAATTGTAAGGATTTGGAAAGCACTTTAAAAGATTGAGAATCAGTGGATACACCATTAATAAAATATTCGTAGTATTCCAACAGCCAAGTTCTTCAAGAATTCAATTATGTCGCATCTTTCCAAGTTGCGCGTTGGAATTAAATGAAGCAACCTTTCTTTTAATGATTAACGTATTACTGTTATTTATGTGGTTTGTATGACATGAATATTTAATTACTATATGTATTTTATTATCTTAGTGTACAGGGCTGTTAGCCCGGTTCCACTACTGTGATACAGCGCTATATAAATTATCAATTTATTACGTTTATTATTATTTTGGAATACTTAAATTATATAGCGGTGCAATTGTTCACTTTTGCATTGAATGTTTCAAAGACTAAGTCCGTCCCTGATCAGCGCCCCTCATCGATCTTCATTCAATCAACAAAGAAATTGATTTTTTAAAAAAATAAACTAGAGGAAGTCATGAAAAAATATTTTTTATGTACGTTAAGTTTTATTTAATGAGTTCTTTCGATTGATGCTTAGCATAAACAACGTTTATTTGGTTTCATGTTAATACAATTGTAAATAATACAATATTTGATGCAGCTTCTTTGAGATAAATAAGAAATTGCCCTCCCCCGCCCTCAAAAAGGCAAAAGGTACTTAACCCATAGAGCCAATAAACTAAATTATAAATGTCATAAATGAAACGTACTAAAATACTTTAAATAAACAAAAGCAGTCGTATTAAAAAGCACTCAAGAAAATGTTCTCACCGTAATTAAACAATAAAAAGTGATAGAAAGCTTCCCGCTGAAAATATTGTTGTAAATATACCAAAAATACCATTAGCTAAAATTGAATTTAAAATGGCCTATGTTGTTCCGAATACAAAGGAATTGTAACTTATTTGTCTGTTGGGGTCGCTTTCACTCTTGTAGGCGTGTATTACTGACACATTCCGGCTCACCATAAAACACAAAGTCCTTTATAACATAATGAACTTTAATCCAATACTAGAACTTATTTACATGAAGTTAATGTATTAGTAGAGCACATTCAGTGACCATCTTGCTCGTCTCTCCTCACACTTTACACTCCCATTGCCTTCTGGGATTCATACATCACGTGATCTCTCTCTACCAATTATATATCAAATACTATAATGTGACAGGAATGACCATATCATATTTAATTCGCTACAGCACAATTTGACATACGTACAAGAAAATATGCGCATTGTAATCAGGCAACAAAATATTTTAGAAAGCGCAACGCTCAAAATAAAGCTTTGAAAAAAATGCTGCATAAAAAATAACTCTTTTCGTTGAAGAAATTTTTTGGGGATAGGCGACAGACTAACCATTGTGAACATTCGCTTTGTTTCTGTTATTTGTGGCATGTGTGTCACAGAGCAGCACTTTATGCATAGGCAACTTTTGCACATAATTCTTGGTCTGCAATTTATGTTTTCAATCATGGCTCTCAAAGTGTCGCTGTATGAGCCATGTAAATATTGACTATTTGGAGAGGAGAGAGAGAAAACTTAGATACATGTTAAAAACAAATACATAAAAAGTTTTTTTGAATTGTTTTTTTTCTACTGAAGATTATTTCGCCCCCCTTTTATGCATGGTTTCTGTCTAGTCTTTCAATTTTATTTGAGTTTTAAATGTTTTTCGAGTGTTGGTTTTCCTGATTTGATCCATGTCAGAATTTCAGACGAGAAGAATGAGAATTGTTATGTAGTTTTTCTTGCGTACGAAATATATGCAAAATTTATCCCTAAATGGGGTTTGTATTACGTTATCTTTGTGTCGTATTTCCAAGTTAGAATTAATAGCCTTAAGTATTAACGGATAGTGCAACAAAAACTCTAGTCTGTGCTCTTGTTCTAGCTCGTATTGATTACTGCAATTCTCTTCTGTCAGGTGCTCCAAAACAATGCATTGAAAAACTACAGAGAGTTCAAAATTCAGCTGCCAGATTGGTTCTAAAGGCAAAAAAACATAACCATGTTGCTCCACTACTTTACTCACTTCATTGGCTAACCATGCAAGCCCGCATTGATTACAAATTGGCTGTTCTGTGTCACAACTTCTTTTCTGACTCATGCCCTTCCTATCTTACTGAACTTTTGTCGATCTACTCACCAAGTCGTCAGCTACGCTCTTCTGCAGATACATGCATTCTCTGTGTTCCTAAGACAAGAACTAAAACATTTAGCGAAAGGTCATTCTCTTTTTGTGCAGCTAAACAATGGTATTCTCTTCCATTACACATCCGTAGTATTTCAACTGCTAAGTAATTCAAGACTGCACTTAAAACACATCTTTTCAAACTTTATTTTGAAAATTAATGAAACAACATTTCTTTTAATGATTTACGTAGCTGATGTACTGTGTATTGTCATTTATGTAGTTAGTATGATATTAATGTTTATTTTATTAATATATGTATTGTTATCTCCATATAAAGCCCAGTGAGCCCGGAAATCTAGCTGGGATACAGCGCTATATAAATTATCATTTTATTATTATTATCATTATTTTAAAGTATTTATACTACTTTGCTATTTGTTCTTCTATCTTCTGCGGTGGATTGGCTTAATGCAGAAGATTCAAATTTTAACATACTTCTCACCAAAGACAAGTAGCATTTTCTTTATTACAATTATAATTTTGTAAAAGTTTCTCTTTATAAGGTCTATGATCTTCTTTGACTAGGATTTTTAAATTACTTCACTGACATGGAGCTTAAGCTTTGGTATATAAATACCAGTAATATGATTGAATATTAAAAACTCGATATGGCCCACGGCGTAGCACACGCTGCAGACTTGCTCATAAATAGTGCAAAGAAATTAAGGGGGGTGAGAACATACAAACACTACATCACGAAGAAATCAGAACAACTTGAATTAACAGCCGTGTTGCGAATTCATGTTCGAAAAAGGTGGGAAATCAACGGGCACAAACACAAACAATTTTTAAAAATTAAAAAAAAAGTAATGTCTTAGTTGGGGCTTGAATCTATGACCTTCTGTGTGTTAGGCGAATGAAATAACTAATACACTACGAAATACATGCTATTTAGGCATTCGTGGTGTTCTGAAAGAACAAAGTAATTGACCTCAATTGAAGGTATTGTTGGCTTGGTCTCGATGACCCTCCACCCTCTGCACAAACTTTTCTTGCCAGCTGATTGGTCGGTGGGGCAGGAAGACAGCTAGGTGTCCGGCATGGTTGAACCATGAAGAGAATTATATATATATATATATATATAGATTATAAAAAGTATTTATTTTAAACGTTTAATTTCTGATGTGACGAATGAAAATAAAATAAAAAGAATTTACACTGACAAACAGTTAACATTCAATGAAAATTCGTGACTGTGATCAGTTCTTTTTTATTTCATTTTTTATTTTAAAAAATTTGAACCACTTAAAAGAATTCGAAACGGCAGAAAATTTTTCAGCAGCTAAATTTCTGGCTCCCTTCATTCACCCCTCATCCCAGTTTTCCTTAAACTAACAATTTTTTTTTTTAGATTTTGATGTCTCTAGCTGTGATTTCAGTAGTAAACGATAGCTTTTACCATAAGTGTATACACAGAATCAAGGTACACGAGCCCCATCTACTAGAAGCTGTTGGTTGTTGAGAACGTTGGGTGTGACCGTTCTGAGGGCGCTTGCAATGTGTGTCCCTTTCCGGTTGTGGATGTTCGTTACGAAGATTTCGATGTCCACCATCGACACGCTGATGGTCAACCTGATGACATTAACTGAAACGTTCACTCTAACGAGAGTGTTTGCTATGTCGTAGGTGGTGAGGCCAAATTGGTTCGCGCACTTCAGGAGCTCCGTGGTAACAAGTCTAGGGAGATAGATCATGGGAAAATCTGGGGGGAATGGTTTATGCTCAAGTCTAGAATGAATTAATCGTATGTAGCCAGAACTGTTTTCAAGTCATTCGAGAAGGCCCGAAGTTGGACTTTGGTTAGTGGAGGCTAATTTTTTTAAAAATATTTTTTTACATGTGATGACGTTGTTCGATTTTAACTTTAGATTTATACCTCAAAAAAATATGTCAAGTACAAATAAAATACAGTACCAGAAGGGCAAAGAGAGAATTCATTTCGTTGAACAACTCCTTGACATCCTTGATTTCCTCATATTTCATTTATTGGTAGCTCAACTAGAGAAGAAAAACTCCAATCTCAAACCTCTACTGTCTCACGGCTTCACCTGCTAATGGAGAGACTAGATTTGTAAACCCTAACAGAAAATCGTGAGACAGCTCCCCTTAGGCAGTTTTATTGCGAATGTGCTAGATCTCTGGCAACTTCTGCGATGCAGATCGAACCTGGTTGTATTACCTACCCAGTTCCCCTGGAATCACCTTCTGCGTCGAGAGAGAGGGCCTCTTGCCTGGGTAATAGTTGGCTTTCTTCAAAGCCTTGCTCAGGCAACCGTGGCCTCCTTTTTTCTGCCTCCGCCATGAAAGATGGAGGGAAGAGGGGGGGTAGTCAACGCCATCACTCCTTCAGGACGGGAGGATTCCATACCATTCCATATACAGATTGGTATCACGACTATAACATTATGTGTTTTAAAGCAGCGTTGTGGCGACCACGATAAGCGGGTGAAAGACTTGAGGAATCTTGTTTCACATATTTAATATGTTTGTTGTTACCCAAGAACGCATCAATAAGCGACTATCTCACCAACTATTCCTTAGCTTTCAATTACTATTGATCTGTAATAATTGCCACAGCTCTCGTGTACATAACCCGGGGCATATGTTGTACGGGGAACGAAGTATGGGGAAGGGGAGGCTGGGGAGGAATCAGATTGCATGGATTCCTGGCTGCTATTCAAATAGTGAACCGGCACATGTAAACATTTGCACAACCTAATAATATAATAAGTTTGGGTCCATAAATTCTTATACGTTAGGTCAATATGACCCTATAGCACTCAGTGCTGCCTCTAGCGGCAATATCAGATACAACTTGAAATATAAATTTATCAATGAAATACCTCCGTCACAAAGAAACCTTTTCAATTCAATAGTAACAAAAACGATAAATGTTTTTACTTGTTCGTCCCTGGGGCATGATAACTTCTCAATTTCGGAGACTGGCATTTTTATATTTAAAAAAAAAGAAGAAAAAAAAACTGGCATTTTTATGTCTCAAATTTTAAATTTAATTCATGACCCACCGCGTAAAAGTGGCATAGCATGGGAATGTGCCACCCGGGGCAGAACCCAAGTTTGCTAACACCGTTCATCCGGAAAATTATGTCAAAGCTATGACGAAAAGGTAATTGAAATAAATAATTGTGACTATACATTTATATATATTTTACATATAAGTACATGTTGAAAAGCATTCAAGCATTAACTACAAAATAATTCAGGTTTTCGGCAAATTCTCATGGCACAATCTTTATTGTAGAAATGTTATTAGCCATATCATGCTCAATAGCCAAAATAGCTATAGAAGAATTAATACAAGTATTTTCTTTAATGATTGTTATCAAATTTTCATTCACTTAACTTAAGATAAACTTCTCTGGTGGCTGAAAGTAATGTTCGAAATAATGAAATAATGTTTTTACATTCAGCAATGTAACAAGGAGCTTAACTATCTGAATAAACTTTAATAAATCACGTGGGCTTGAATTCGTTAATTCATTTTTTATTATCCCAGAGGTAAATAGTTTTTGATTGATTATGTCATGTTAGATAAATTGAACTTAAGTACACTAACTTGAAGGCGAAATTTCAAAACTGCATTACGAAATTATATCTGTTTTCCGAATTCTGTAACTGTCCAAATCACACCAACATTTCTACTATAACATCACCTTCAACTTTCTTCTCAACGTGTCTGTACATAACGTGGCTAAACATAGGCACTGATTACCAAACAAATGTGTTCTCTTGTTAGTTGACTGGAAGGTTACTGGAAGGTTACAAGCAAATGTTAAGGTTTTACATTAAATTTTAGCAGATACCAAAGTATTCTTTTAAGAATTCCATTAGATTATATTTGAGTAACCTCTAAAAATAATTTTAAGAACAATAAATTCTAAACTATTTCGGGCATCATAGACTTTGTTTTTATTTTTAAAAATACATGTTTACGGATCGTAAATATATATAATTCTCCTCATGGTTCAACCATGCCGGACACCAAGAAAGCCCCACCGACCAATCAGCTGGCAAGAAAAAGGTATGCAGAGGGTGGGGGGTCATCGAGACCAACAATTCGTTCAATTGAGGTCAATTACTTTGTTCTTTCAGAACAACATAATAGCACGTATTTCTTAGTGCAGTGGTTATTACATTCGCCTAACACACGGAAGGTCATAGGTTCAAGACCCAGCTGAGACATTACTTTTTTAATTTTTAAAAATGTTTGTGCCCGTTCGTTTCCCACTTTCTTTTCGAACATAACTTCGCAACACGGCTGTAAGGTTTGTTTCTCGACATTGGCATAATAACGTTGTGCTCTCCGTTGTGCTAACAGTCGTTTGTCCAAACCCACACCGTTTGGACAACTGTGATTTTCAGGAAGTCTTCACCCATCATTAAATCATTAGCGGCGTATGCTACGACGCGGGTCAGCTAGTTACAAATGTTAATTTTAAAAAATTAATTGTGACTTATAAAGTTTCTGTGTCTGTTTGTGTGTTGAGCTTTTCATCTGCCACAATATACTAGAGAGAGCAAATTATTGACGATAATACTGTCAAACATTCAAAAAAGAACCTTTCGCCACTATGTTTTGTTTTCTTCTTCGATAACAACGTCTTGTTGTTCTTTTTTTTTTTTAAAAAGTTTAATCTTTTTTATTCAATTACCTATGCCTGAAACTCTTCTATTTGCAAAAACTCTGGTAATGGTGAGCTCTTCCTCATAACTACATTTATTTCATACATTAAGTTTTATGTCAGTTTAAAATAAACAGTTTTTTTTAAAAGGTTTTAGAAGAACAATCCATTTAAATATTTAACATTTGTTCACAATAGCTTACACACGTTAAAGTCATTCTCGACCCGTCTCATCTCTATTTTGAAGTGAGGACTGTGTCTAATTTGGAGACGTTGATGTTAATATGTTGGACACTCACAATCTCGCAAATCTGTATGTTCGCCCAATTTATTTATATCAATGACCTACATGAATGTTGTTGAAATTTTATTGGTCGGTATTGGAATTTAAGGATACAACAACTTTCGCTACTACAAGTTTAGAGGCTGACCAACCTGCACATAAGTTTCGTCTTCTTATGCTACGCTACTCCAACCTCTTCTTTTTTTCCGAAAACTTAAAATTCATAATGGAGCTTAAACCGTTGGCATTCGAAACGATCACGTGTTTTAATGTGTTCCTTTATTTTCAATTAACTTTTTACTTTGGTGTTTATTTTATTTTATTTAATTTCGTATTAATGTTTTTATTTCGTAAGCTTATTAACAATATTGGTTTATCGGATTTAGGCTTCGGCTCCGCCATATGTCGTATCCAGCCATTTTACAAGTCCGGCTCAGGCAGGATTTCCCTTCAAAAATCCGATCAAATCCGGTCGGATTTCAAATATTTGATTCAGATACAGCCCTAATAATCAATGAGGAATTCGCAGCCCCAAGAAAGGGACGCCCTTGGCATTCGATCGGCTCAATTGTTTGAGTACAGTATTTTTCGCTTCTACAACAGGAACGACTGTCAAATATGAAGATTCAATTTAGTAACCAGCAGATAGTTTCACATTCTCATAATGCTAAGATTTTCATTTCAGGATAAGAATAATTCATATTCAACTAGCTGACCCGTCGTGTGTTGCAGTATCTAATATTTAACAGATGTCAGAAAACTTTCCTTTGTTTACATTACTTAGCAACCGTTGTTAAGAATAACTAGTTATGAAATTATTAGTATAGTAAAAAAAATACATAATATAAAATTATGTAATTTCTCTAAATGCACTTTAAAATGGTGTTTATTTATTTCTGGATAACTAAGAACAAAAACTTTGATAACTTTATTAAAATTTTTAAAAACTCGAAAATCTGTGAAAGATGAAACACTCGAAAACTAACCTTTGTTATAGTTGCTATTCCGATAGTTTGCAAAATATGATTTTCTTCAAAATTCTAATCAAAATAACTTAATTCTAGTTTCCAAGCACTCTCCGTAAGATTTAAATAGAAATTTGTCAATAAATTCACCGATAATATCAATATTTTAAAATATTTCTAGCAGCCACGTCGGTTTTCGTCCTACACAAAATGGCTAAGCTTAGCGTCACTCGGCAAGTTACGTCCGGTCGTTTCGAATTTAAAAATAATATCAAAATTATAACAAATTTTTTTAGTTTTTTATTTATTTTTTATTAAATAATACGTTAAAATTAAATCAAAACAAATAAAAATATAATTTTTTTAAAAAAATAACTGGTCTAAAAATACCGCGTACTTAATAGTACGCATTCTATATAAGAGAAATGAATAGAGTTAAGAACATTTTAAAACAAAAAACAACACAAAAAAAAAACAGTAAAAGATCCTGTGCCCGGGCCAATTCGATGCAAGATGTAAAAAAATAAAACACCTATTCATTTTAATCTATTTCATAATGGATATATTTCTCTATAATTAACAACTAGGAATTTGCTGTTGACCAGACGGAGTACATCATCAACGCCATATATACCATACTAATTTTTGTCACCGTCACCATATTCACGGTGGTTCTCGCGGTGAATCTTCAGCGAACGTCGAGATGGCGTAAGGCTGCCACCTCGGGTCATGGTCGCTCCTCAAACGCTTCCGGTCGAGACACGAAGATCACGAAACTGATATCACTGATCGCCTCCCTGCTCATTCTCAGCAACGCCCCCGGGGTGGTCATAGGCGTCACCACGTTCGTATCCCCAGAATTCAGTGTAGGTGGGAAGTATTCCAATTATCTTCTTGTTATGTGGACTTTTGGGAATTTGCTCGAGTCGGCGAACTCTGGCTTCACCATCTTCATCTACTACACCATGAGCAGCAAATACAAGAGAATCTTTGATGAGATCTTCTGTCACAGTAAGGTCAAGGTCCTTCACAACGAAGAAAGCAGTGGAAAGCATTTTTAAGACTATATTTTTATAGAAGTTCTTCTATAACTCTGATTTGTTTTGTTTTTTTATCTCTTAGAATAAACTGTCTTTTTTTTCTATAGGAAATTATATTTAGAAATGTATGTCTATACTTTTCTAGGTTTTACAATAAATAAACTATAGACTACTATATTAATGCGTGTGTAATTATAAGTTTAATATCAAATTTTAGACAAAAATGAAAAAATTAAATGATAATAAGTATATGCAATGAGTAAAATTTACTTATGGTTAATTTTGTTTAATACAGGTTTCAAACAGCGTCATGAAAAAACTTTGAAAAAAAACCCAACTAATTTTACTATAAAAAAAACGTTTAAAAAAACCATAACGTTTTGATAATCCAAAAAATATTTTAAAAAAAGTTTTTAAGATACCACGTTTTGTGAACTAAAAAGAAGAAAATAAATTTTTTCTTGGGCTATGTTGGAACTTCCCTTCCCCTGGGCTGAGCCAGAACTGTTTTGTTGGATGCACATTGTGGACATTTTGTACATACACACTCTTACACACCAAAATATTTTCGAACTGAAAACGTCGGGCGCATTCGGCTGAAATTTGCTCTATTAATGCTATTACATTAAACTTTTCAGTTTCAAATTCCTCCACAGTCTATATATGATACGCCCCACGTTTTCAGTTCGAAAATATTTTGGTGTGTAAGAGTGTGTATGTACAAAATGTCCACAATGTGCATCCAACAAAACAGTTCTGGCTCAGCCCAGGGGAAGGGAAGTTCCAACATAGCCCAAGAAAAAATTTATTTTCTTCTTTTTAGTTCACAAAACGTGGTATCTTAAAAACTTTTTTAAAAATATTTTTATTTTATACTTTTTAGTTCAAATTTAATGTCTTTAAGACATGGGAAATAACTAAAAAAATGAAAATTCCCTGGTTATGTTACTTCCCTTGAAATTTTCATGTTAATGACGTCATACATCTTTATTTTTAGTATAATTACTATAATTAAGTAGAATTGAGTACTATAATTAATGAAATATTAAATTGTCATGTGAATCAAGTATGCATGCAAAATTTCATCAAAATTGGATGATCAGAAGTGGTTCAAAAAAGGAATTCAATTTTTGCCCCGGAAAGACAGACAAGAAAGCAAACTAAGAAAAACGTGGTAAAAAAAATGCAAGTTCAATGTATAAAATCCAGTGTGATTCGTAACAGAAGGAAAAATTAATCAAATGAATTTTTAAAAAAGCAATTAATCTTAAAGATAGTCGAACTAATGCCGTGTGATCATTTACGAGTTTTTTTTTTTTTTGTCGTCTAGTATTATTTGAGTTGTTTTTGTCGTCTAGAATTATTTGAGTTGTTTTTGTCGTCTAGTATTATTTGAGTTGTTTTTGTTGCTGTTTTAGCTTTAAAATAAAGAAATATGTCAATGTTTAGACACAGTGGCATAGTTAAGGCTGGTATTAAAAGATACATTGAACTCACGGTGTTAAGTTTCCCTTTTTTTATGTCCAGGATTTGTCCTTGTTCAATTAATAGTCAGTGCACAGTTGAACGATGCCAAGAAAACAAATGAATATCCTTCCCTAAACCACTTTTAATAAATGCCCATTGGTAGAACGTAATGTTCTTTTTTTTTAAAGGATTCTGCTCGCGAGAAGTAGCAGATCGTATGGTATCACGAAATACTGAGAGAATATTGAAAGACATCTTAAGTCCTCCATTTTGCTATGCATCGAAGTGGTAACCGGAAGAAGTGAGACCAGCGTCCCTCATCGATCTTCATTCAATCAACTAAGAAATCGATTATTAAGAAAATTAAACTAAAAGGACATATTTCAAAAACAAGATATCACATTTTTATTTAAATTTTAGTTAATTGCTGCTTTTAACAAATGCTTATTTGGTATTAAAAGTGGACCCTTTCAAAATACACAAACATTTATTAAAATTGTCATTTATGAATTTTCACGTTAATTACCATGTAAGTCAAAATAATTCACTAAAGAATACGAAGAATGTAATTCTAGTGGTGCATTAAAATTAGCCTAAGTTAATTCTAAATATTGTTGGCTAAATTATTTATTAATTATTTTGTCAAAAGCATCCCCAGGTTTCTTTCGCTTATTATATACAATACAGAAATCTTTTAAAACATCTTTATTTCTATACTAATACTACCAATAATATCAGAGTAAGTTTACTAAGGTAAGGCGACTTAATGCTGTTGTTGAGCCTTCTCGTCCATGAGGGGCATCCATCGATCATCGTCGGCGTTTGCGATTCCTCACCTACGAGAGTCCTCCAGACATCTCTATCCTGGGCCAGTTTCTCCAGTATCTTCCACTCATGGCCAATGCTCTAGATTTCACCTACGAGAGTCCTCCAGACATCTCTATCCTGGGCCAGTTTCTCCAGGATCTTCCACTCATGGCCAATGCTCTAGATTTCACCAACGAGAGTCCTCCAGACATCTCTATCCTGGGCCAGTTTCTCCAGTATCTTCCACTCATGGCCAATGCTCTAGATTTCACCTACTAGAGTCCTCCAGACATCTCTATCCTGGGCCAGTTTCTTCAGGATCTTCCACTCATGGCCAATGCTCTAGATTTCACCTACGAGAGTCCTCCAGACATCTCTATCCTGGGCCAGTTTCTCCAGGATCTTCCACTCATGGCCACTGCTCTAGATTTCACCTACGAGAGTCCTCCAGACATCTCTATCCTGGGCCAGTTTCTCCAGGATCTTCCACTCATGGCCAATGCTCTAGATTTCACCAACGAGAGTCCTCCAGACATCTCTATCCTGGGCCAGTTTCTCTAGGATCTTCCACCCATGGCCAATGCTCTAGATCAGTCGTTCTCAACCTGCGGTCCGCGGACCTTTAGTGGTCCGCAGCGAGGCCCTTGGTGGTCCGCGAGCAAAGTTTTAATTTTTTTAATTTAAAACAAAAAAAGGTATAAATGTTGTCAATTTTTATTTTTATTTTACTGATTCATTTTAATCATTCGATGGCGATAGCATATCGCCTAAAATAATTAACTCATTTGACTCATTCAATTTAAAACATCGAATTAAAACCAATTCATTGAACTGACCAGTGGTACTACTTTTAATATAAAAGCGAGCTTGGTGCAATTGTGGATATAAACTTCACATGAGTAGTCAGAACGGTCTCAGAAATCTTTGACAATATTAAAAATACTTGTAACCTCTGCAACATCATATTTTTGTGAATGTGGTTATTACGTCCCCCTAACACACGGAGGGTCGTGGGTTCAAGCCCCAGCTAAAACATTATTTTTTAATATTTAAAAATGTTTATGTTTTTGCCTGTCCTTTTCCTCCTTTCATTTTGAACATGACTTGGCAACATGGCTGTAAACTTTGTTTCTCAACATTGTGATAACTTCGGTGACGTTCTTTCCAGTTTTTCTCAGTAACGCTAAAGTAGTCATGCACTCTCCTCAACAATGCGCCAAAGTTGATGCATATTTTAGGAGTGTATGGTGGTGAGGCAGAAATTATCGCGATGTCCGAAATATTCCCCGCCAGTCTCATCATTTACTTCTGAAAAACGTCCTCATACCTCTCCTCGAGTTTACAGTCACGCTCAACATTTGTCTATATACCTGATCTTTAGCGGTCCTTCCGATTATGGCCATTACGAAGTTCAAATGGCTCTCACAGCTTATGGTTGAAAAGCCAGGGTGGTGCAGGGTGGTGCAGGGTGGTGCAGGATGGAGGGGGGCAAGTAGCTAACCACAGAGCACATGTTTCGATAACCGATAATGCTTCGATACCGCCGACGAGCCCCCCCCCTCCCCGCATCTTTAGCGTTGTTCTGATTTCTTCGTGACTTAGTTTGTGTCCGTTCTCTTCCTCCCTTTTCCTTTGCATTATAATTGAGCAAGTCTGAGTCGTATGTCACGCCGCTGTTCGTATCTAGACTATGTAAATTTTAATGAAGTTTTCAAAAGGGATTAGGGCGGTGGTGATATGTTAGTGTAGCTGGGTTGGTGTTTGGGTGGCGGTATAAATTATAATAAATTTGTGAGGTCACGAGGCTATAAATCGGGTAATAAATATTAATGGAATGATTTTAATTATTGCAATGGTGATATTGATATCCACAGGTTACCGGGAAATAATCGTGTAATTTGCCAAGTATTAAATGAATTAGTTGTTTCCCTTTTTTATACATGTCATTTTAAATTATTTTTTTAAATAGATTTTTTATAATTTGAATTGTTCTTAATTATTTAGGGTGCGTGGGTTGGACTCCACCGAGCGAACCACCTACCAATGTCACGGTCATTCAGACGACCCTCTTACAAGTAATAGAGACAGAAACCCCAGTAGTTGCCAGTAGAAAATTTGCAACTGAGTGTATTTGATACAAAATAAATATTTCTAAGCTATAAATGTGATTTTAANTATATATATATTGCTGCACTGTTGAGATACTAACCTCCGATATTTTTTCATTAGAATTTAAATGTTTTTTTAAAGTCATGAAATGAAGGGCTACCGTATTTTTCGGACCATAAGATGCACCTTTTCTTCACCAAATAGTGGGCGGAAGAGTGCCTGCGTCAGTGATTGTGACCAAATGAGCTTCATGAATTCTGACTCTAGCGAAGAAGAGTTCTTGGGTTTTTCAGAAGACTAGAGTACCCAAACCTTTTTCTTTGTGTTAATGACAGTGATAACGATTCTTATTGCCACTGTTGACTGCTGTTCAGTTTATATGGTTCAAATATTATTCTGTTATACTTCATTAAATATTTTATTACACTATTTGGTTCCGAATATTTTCCCTCCATTTTTCTCCTCTAAAAAGCAGGTGTGTCTTATGATCTGTGCGTAATTACAAAGTGAAAAGTTCATTTAAAAAATCGTGAAATGAAGGGTTAACAACAAATCTTTCACAGGGTTGTTTATAACGGCTACGAACATTATCAAATACCTGAACGAGGCTGTTAAAGTAAAAGTTGTAGAAATGTGGAGGTGTGAGAAGCACAAAAAAAAAACGAAAAATAAGACATACAAATAAGACATTTTTTTTTAATCTAAAAAAAAAAAAGATAAATCCACACCAAAACGACTAAAACCCTCTTATACTAAAAAGTGGCCCCTAACCTAAAAACATACCATCGAAGCATTTTTCTATTTACGACACCTGTTTCAGACTCATTGTATGTGAGAATAAAGTGTACGAAAGCTTAAAATAATATCATTGTGAAACGCTCCCTATTTTTAAAAAAAACGTGAAAGTGACACGAGACGACATATGACGTATGTCCTTTCATTCGTGGGTCCCCATGTAAAAATAAACTATTCAGATGCGCCCGGTGTCGGTTGACAGGAAGTTATAGTGGGCAAAAAATATTAGCTAATCCTTTATTAAAATAGTCTTTGGCCCATGGGTTGGGGGTAGCAAAAATTTATCAGGTAGTTGAGTACAATCCGGTTACATGCTATAAAACTAATAGGGTATACTGTAGACGACAGGCAGCGACAAGGTGATAGAGACGACGTTTCTCGCCATAAAGAATGAGACTATAGAATAGACATTGTTAGGGAACGCAGCTTTTCAGGTAAGACATTTTTTACTAACAAGGTGAAACACGCGGACATATCGTACTGTACTGGTATACATATATATATATAAAAACAAAGGTGATAGGAGTGATTGCAATAATTATCGCGGCATTTCACTCCTTAGTATTGTAGGAAAGACCTTTGCCCGCGTTATACTAAAACGTTTACAAAGCCTAGCATCCCGCGTCTATCCAGAATCTCAGTGTGGTTTCCGGTCCGGTCGGTCTACCATAGACATGGTGTTCTCCATACGACAGCTCCAGGAAAAATGCAGAGAGCAGCAGATGCCACTATACATTGCATTTGTGGACCTTACAAAAGCCTTCGACTTAGTCAGTCGCAACGGGCTATTCCAAATACTGGCAAAAATTGGATGTCCCCCTCACCTACTTGCCATCATCAGACAGTTCCATGAAAATATGCTTGGCACAGTACAGTTCGATGGAGCTAAGTCAGAGGCCTTCCCTGTCAGCAGCGGAGTTAAACAAGGTTGTGTACTCGCACCAACACTCTTCGCAATATTCTTCTCTGTACTTCTTCGATACGCATTCAAGGATAGCAGTGAGGGAATCTGGTTACATACCAGAGCTGATGGAGGACTTTTCAACACTGCCCGCCTCCGAGCCAAGAGAAAAACGACGGATGTCCTAATTCGAGAGCTACTATTTGCGGATGATGCGGCACTAACAGCACATACAGAATCTGGTTTGCAACAACTCGTGTCAAGCTTCTCCAATGCCTGCAAAGAATTTGGTCTGCAAATCAGCTTGAAAAAGACAAACATCATGGCCCAAGACACTCGACCTCCTCCTACCATAAATATCGATAATGAAAACTTGGAGGTTGTGGACAGCTTCACCTACTTGGGATCCAAGGTCTCCAATACACTGTCCATTGAAGAAGAAATAAACAGCAGAATTGGCAAGGCAGCCGCAACAATGGCTAAACTAAATAAGCGGGTCTGGCAAAACACCAAGCTAACGGAGAAAACCAAACTGTGCGTCTATCGAGCCTGTGTCATCAGTACACTACTATATGGGAGCGAGACATGGACCACTTATACATCACAAGAGCGTAAGCTTAACAGCTTCCATTTGAGATGCTTGCGCCGCATCCTTGGTATTAAATGGCAAGAAAAAGTGCCTAATAGTGAGGTACTAACGCGTGCCAATACCCAAAGCATGTTCTCAATTCTTAGTGAAAGACGCCTGAGGTGGCTAGGACATGTCAAAAGAATGAGCCCCGGCCGCATCCCGAAGGACCTCCTATATGGTGAACTTGCTTCAGGAAAGAGGAAAACAGGTCGCCCACGCTTGCGATTTAAAGATGTCTGTCAAAGGGACATGAAAGCAGCCAAAATACATACAAGTGACTGGGAGTGTAAGGCAGAAGACCGATCTACGTGGCGCACAGTTGTCAAAGAGGGCGTCATAGTAGCCGAGGAGCGAAGAATGGAGGAGGCTGCAGACAGAAGAGCTAGGAGAAAGGCCAAAACATTTGGAAGCACAGAACTCGTGTGTAAAAACTGTGGCAAAGACTGTCACTCAAGGATAGGACTGCACAGTCACTCGAGGAAATGCAACCCAACCCAACGGTGATGCACCATCGTCTCGCGAGACGGAAGGATGCCGGATATA
>MUZC01004501.1:35576-52759 GCA_002072015.1 Radix auricularia | reverse complement strand
GAAAAATACATTTGGGCCCCCGGCCCCCAATGAGTGATACTTTAAATATTTTTTCAACATGTTACAATTGCGGAAGTGTACTCAACAAATTCCCAAAGTTTTATGCTTCTACCTACTCGGGAAAGTGGATATGTATCGATTTTAAGTATTTACAAAAATAGTTTTTGGGCCCCCGGGCCAAACTTTTTGTGATTTCTAAAAAATATTTACGCCAATAATCGTTCAAAGGGGCTACTCAACAATTTACAAAAGTGTCATGCTTCTACCTACACGGAGAGTTGTATAATACGCGAAATAAGAGAATTCTTGATTTTAATTTTTTATATTGCTCATATAAGGAACAAAGCAAAAAATGGGCCCCCTTACCCTAGGGGTGGTCACCTTGGGTTAAAACATAGCCTATGACCTATTCCAGGTCAAATTGGGGTCCCCTGCAAAATTTCACCACCCTGGGTCCAACGGTGTGGTGCTGATGATGTGTTTATGTTAATGACTATGATTATGCCTTGATGATAATGTATTTTTTGAAGTTGCAATAATTTTCAGGGTATAGATTTAATTCCGTGAGTTAAATGTAAATTTAAGATTGGGGATATGTCATGGAAATATTATAGACTAATAATAATGGGGTTTTCCCGCTTAGGGAATGTTAATATTATACTCCTGCACAGTGCGCACTATTTTGACACAAATATTCTTGACGTGATTTTTATTTTTTATATAGCTCATATAAGGAAAAAAGCAAAAGAATGCCCCCACTGACCCTAGGGGTGGTCAACTTGGGTTAAAACATAGCCTATGACCTATTCCAGGTCAAAGTGGGGTCCCCTGCAAAATTTCACCATCCTAGGTCCAACGGTGTGGAATTGTATTGGTAACAAACAGACAAACAAACAAACAAACAAACTTTCAGCTTTATATATTAGATACAATTTTGCAGATGGCAGGGAAACAATATAGAGTAATGGGGTTTTCCCTGACATTTCAATGTTGATATTTGTTTTTGATGCGGTGCGCACTGTATGAAAAAGTAAGACGTAATCGTGTGAACGTGACGTAGGGGGAACGCAGGTGGCGAGAGAAAGATCGGCGGTGGTTGTGTACTGAAGAACCTTCGACTTGCAGTTATTAAGTTTATAAACATTTCAAAGGTGTTTGGTTTTTATCTTGAGTTGACCTGTCCTTGTGATCTGTACAAATACCCAGACAACGACGTAACAGCAAATTATTGTTACAGAAATTTCGACTTTCTGTACTCTTTCTCTCAAAACTTTTATAGCTAGTTGCACAAAATTTCAGGAGACATTCTTACTAATGCAATTTACAACAAAACTAGCAACAAAAGGTAAAAGGTAACAAAATTTTATTTTGTTGATTTTCATTTATTACCAAAAGGGTATAAAAATAAAATTTTTAAAATATTTTTTCAAATTTAAATGATTTCATTTGAAAGTAAAGGGATATTCCCAGATTGCAAGGATATACTTTAATGTCCAAAGCAGAGACCAGGTCAGAAGAAAATTAAAGTAGGGAAAGTAAAATTAAATATTTTAAAAAGTGATCGAAAAGACTGAAAATTAAAAGAATGAATATTAATGAATGAAAATAAAAGTATAGAAAATAAAAAGAAATATGACAAGAGAGCAAACAAGAAAGGAAAAAAAACATGATGAAAAATGACAACAAGAAAAAAACAAAATACAGAAAACAGACAGAAAGAAAGCGGGAAGAGTTTTAGTGACGATAAGGCCGACAGGAGGTTGGTGTCGTTTGTGGATAGTCCAAAGTAGCACAAAGGCCTTTCGAAATCGGAAGAGCCGAAAAGAAATCGTCCAAACTGGCCAAAAGAAAAGTGTTTGCATGGTATCCTATACATCCATAAGCAATCGTTGCTGGCAAAAAGAAAGCGAAATAGAAAAAATTCAATGCCAACTTCAATTTTTAAGACTGAAATTCTAAAGAGTAATCACAGCCGATAAGTAATAATAATATCAAGGTGATGTTAAGAGAGAAATGGAAAAAGAGCTTGGTTAGGAGAGCCTGTGTTTCATATTTCAACACATTGGCTATTAGAGCAAAAAAGCGAAAACAAGAAAACACAAAAATAACACGCATTGGAAGATACGTGTCAAAGATTAAAATTAAAGTAGGTTTTAAAGATTAATTAGACATCGTCAGAAAACTAACTTTAATAAAATTCTATTAAAGGATTTTTTAAAAATAATTTTTAATGGATTTTAGAAAAAAATGTGGGGAAGGGGGAGAGAGATTATTGGATTTCTATTGCTATGACTGAACATATTTAATTAATACAAATAAATAGAAATTGAAAAGTCTTTATACGTTTTAGGCTTTAGACTCGAACACAACTAAATTTTGAACACTTGGCTAGGAGTTAGACTAAGGGTACCAATAAAATAATGGACACATTTCCAAAGCGCTTTTTTCATTCTTTTATTTTTTGTTGTTGACAAGACAGGATACATTCATATTTTTATTGCCGCAAAAAACATTAATAATAGTCATGCTATTTCACTATTTTCAAATTAATATTGTTTGTCTTTCTTTCTTTTTCCTGGGGGGAAATAGTATTGCTCTATAAATAACTAAACATATGGGGGGTCGTCCATTAATGACGTCACGCATCTATCGGGGAATATGGTGGACTATTTGTGACAATGTGTGATGACATGGGGGGGGGGGCTGTTTAATAAGAGCTGTGACGTCACATCAAAAGAAGCATTTTAAAATAAAAATTTAAAATTGAAATTAATATTTTATTGCTTACATTTTATTTACTGACGTTTTACATGGCTTCACGCGTGTTACGATATTAATATTACTATTAGACTTTTAGAGTGCTACTTTACTCTAAACACGTACTAAATGACAAAAAAAACCCCAAAAAACTAATGATTCGAAAGATGCCCATATTCAATGAAAAATACGGCTTTTGCGTGGGGTGAGGGGAGGGTTAAAGTAAAGGCGTCATATGGGAGGGAGGGTATATTTTCCTTGATGAGGGGAGATGGAATTTGAAAATATTCCAAAATCGCGAGACCTCATATATGGATGGCCCCTTAAACTATTATCATAATCTCAAACGCTCTATATGGATGAGAGTGGCGATTGACTAACCAGTGCAGACATTCACCTTATTTCTGTTGTGTGTGCCATGGGTGTCACAGTACAGATCTTTACACTTTGGCAACTTTTCCTCATTTTTCTTTGTGTTTTCACGAAGCAAGGCGTTATAGCACAGCTCATCCTGTGAGTTGACAAACTGAAAAACTATTGCACGAGATACGCGAATATTTTTCTGCTAATATTTTCAGTCATGGCTACCCCCCTCAGAGGGTCGCTGTCTAAGCAATGCAAACCTTGGCTAGGGGGAGGGGGGATAAGATAACTAGCTTACCCTCAAAGAGTTGTGAATCTTGGACTATGGAAGAAAATTGGGGAGGGGTGGAGAACTTACATATTTATGAATGATAATCATAGATTTAAGTATAACTAAAACCATCTATCTTATCAGTTACAGATGATCCTTCTCTATTGTGCCCTACTCTTATTTATGGTTTATGTCCAGTCTTGCATTTTCATTGGAGTTTTAGATGTTGATCGGGGGTTGGGTTTCCAGATTTGATGAGGCAACCCATTCCGTGTCAGACTTTCAGATGGGGAAAACAAGAATTTGTATGTGTTTGTCCTTGCATAGAGAATAAGAAAAAAATGTATCCATAAATCCATATGAGGGTTGTATTAGGTTATCTTTGTGTCGTATTTTCATGTTAGAATTAATTACCTTATGTATTATTTAGGGCTCTACCGATAAATCGGCCAGTTAATATGTCAGCACCAATATCAGGATATCGTCAAAATCGGTATCGGTAGCATGTATACAGTGGCGTAGCAAGGGGGGCAGGGGGACATATGTACCCGGGCGCCACTTTAGGGGGCGCCAAAATGAGTATTAAAACTCATTAATTTTTATTAATTAATTTATTAATTTTGAAGTAAACTAATGTACCCCAAATACGTTTGCAAGATTGAAATTTGGAGCTCCAAAAATATCTTCATTACAAACCAGTTGACAAGCATGATTTTGGCGCCCCCAGTTGACAAGCATGATGTTGGCGCCCCCCATTTAGCGTTACGGGGCGCCATTCTACTCATAAATAAATGTCACATCCACAATGTAGGATTCTGATGGCATTTTTTTTAAAATATAAAAAAACTGAGTTGCAGGGAGTGAGACTAGGGGAACAGTAAGAGACAAATTTGATTCTATTAATAGAAAAGACATAGATAACACTAACATGTTCCAGGCAGTCACGTAGGGGCGGCAAATTCCTGGTCATTAGTTTCTAAGAAAAAATTTATATGAAATTCGAGCTTTTTATTTAAATTTAAAAAAAAAACAAATAAGGAATTAATTACAGAAATAAAGGAACTATCCCAAGGCATGTGAAGTTTTCAACTGTCAAAACTTAAAACTCCTTATTGGATAGAAATTCTTCTGATACTAATGCTACTGTACTGAAACGTATTTAAGTATTATGAAAAGGTAACACTGAAGTTGTGGTAGCTTAAATGAGTCTTAAAATTCGACAGCCGCTCCTGTTAAAAAGGAACATTTACTGTACATGAGCCAATCGAAAGCTATGGGCAGCACATTGTGAGTAAAGGGGGGCGGCTAATTCCTCGTTAATCAGCTTAAAAAACTAAAAAGCGTTAAATTATTTTTTTAAAAATAAAATAGAGCAAAGATAAAAAATCAAAGAAATAAATAAACTATTTTATATAAGTGAACGTTTCTAATGCCAGAACTTCAAACTCCCTTCTGAATCTAAAGTCTTCTGATACCGATGAAACTGAAGTGGAAAACATATGAGCTGAATTAGTGTACGAATGTTACAATGTGGTTTTGGTATATATACTTGATTCAAGTTTGATTTTAACGTAATTAAACTCCTGGAAAAAATTATTGGCGTACTTACATGGTTTTATTTTACCAAGACATTATTATTTTTTATTTAACTGTCTTTTGATTTGAAGCATCAACAAAAATAATGAACAAAATTGATTGTTAAATGAAATTAAAACTTTACAAGCATATATCCAAAAGTAGTCAACCATGAAAAAGTGCTCAAGATTTCCAAAGTTTTTTTGAAATTGGAAAGGATCAGAAATCGGATTTAAAAAAAAGAATTGGCAAAGAACAACAATAAGTAAAAATCATGTTAAGCCTGGTCCCTATTGGAATTCAGGACGTGTTAGCGCATTTTCGTATTATGTATCAGTACTTATGTTAGATATCAGAATTATGTAGTTATCAGTAATTGTGTTTAGATTTTAGACATATTTTTATGAATTTTCTTGTGTAATGAATATACCTGACATTTTTTTATTTAAAAGTCATTTCTTTACATTTAAAAAAAAATATTATTTTCTCTTTAATCCAACTACAAGTCACCACAAATGATGACGTAAAACTCTCTAAACTTTTACACATAATATTCTAATGACGTCAACTAAAAAAAAACAACTAATTATTTTGCACCCTTTCGCAACACTCTTCAATGCTTGAAGGATTGTGTATTCGACTTCCGGCAATGGCGGCCGTTCCCTGCGCTAGTGTTACCTCTCGATTCGAAATATTTTTTGGTAGTTTTAACGGGGTTTTTAAACGGATCGAGTAACTGAGTGTTGATGCACAAATGGCAGGTAAGGACATACAAAAAACATATATACATCATGGGTCTAGGACTTATGGATGCTGTGATCAAGGGTGATGACAGACGGACGGACGGACAAAACGGGTGCAATAGCGATTTCGACATCTCGAAAATGCGCTAAAAATTATTTTCTATTTAATCCAATTACAAGTCACCACAAATGATGACGTTAAACTCTCTAAACTTTTACACATATTCGAATGACGTCAACTAAAAAAAAACCAACTAATTCTTTTGCACCCTTTCGCACAACTCTTCAATGCTGGAAAGATTGTGTATTCGACTTCCGGGAATGGCGGCCGTTCCCTGCGCTAGTGTTACCTCTCGATTCGAAATATTTTTTGGTAGTTTTAACGGGGTTTTTTAACGGATCGAGTAACTGAGTGTTGATGCACAAATGGCAGGTCAGGGCATACAAAAAACATATATACCTCATGGGTCTAGGACTTATGGATGCTGAGATCAAGGGTGATGACAGACGGACGGACGGACAAAACGGGTGCAATAGCGATTTCGACATCTCGAAAATGCGCTAAAAAGTTGTGAAAGAAAACAAAAAAGTGGCACGACGTGTCTGTTAGAATTTTTGACATTATTAAATCCTGGCAAAATTGTTTTTTGTTTTTTTTGGGTGGTCACAGAGAGGACATTACTGTTGCAAATAAAGGCAATATTCGGGAACCAATGTATTTGCTTGCCAAGTACGATCGAGGACTCCCAGAACATCGTATGAAAACAGCTTTTTAAAAAAAACGATTATCTAAAATTCAAACTGAGCTAAAAGCAATTTTAAGAGATATAGATCACCTAAAATCATCTTTCTTCAAAACAAGATACCCAATATTTTTTTCCATTGTATTCGATAGCTCTTCCTATATTTTACATAATCACCAAACAAGTCCACTTGTGGGATATGTATCGATTGAAAACAAAAATGTAGACATTGTAGAATCATTCATATGTCATTAAAGTAGAAGTGAATCTTCTTACGACATTTCTCAAATGATTTCAATAAATGACAATCTTTAAATGTTAATACTTCTTCGTCATAGCTGGAAAGAATACAGGCGTTTAAGAAAGACGCAATAACACAAAATATCCCTGTCAAATCTCGCTAAAAAATTTCAATAAATGTAACTTGTTTACATGCTACTGCAACTGAAACAAATTATCTATTTTAGTACTCTAGAGCTTTGATACGCATTCTTATTCATGCTCATAGAACATTTGGAATATCTAATTTCTTCTACACGCAATGCTTCAGGATACAAAATAGTGAATATATCATATAAAAATGTTGAGATTTTTATGAAAGCTTTAGAAAAACTGACAGATGCAGAAAAAAGCTCATCAGACCAATAGACGCTAGTCATTACGAAATCTGTTTATTTTCGAAGATATATCAAAGATGCCCGAAATTATTTACAAATGTCTAGTGTTAGAAAAAAATGCTAAGCAGAAGATGCTCACAGAGTAATTAATGGATTACTTAAAGGACGCTTTGACATTTGATAACATTTTATGCGGAGGCCTCATTCTTTTAATCAAATCGTCAAGTCAAAGTACGAGAGCAAATTTTTGGTAATCCAAAATATTTATCCATGTTTTTTTTTTTTTTTTAGAAAAACAGTTCAGAAGAAAGTTCTATTATTCATAAGATCAGATTAGCCTACTGTAGTAATTCATGTGAGATTTTGGCAGGTATATATAATTTAGAAAACAGATACAATTTTCGTTCACCAGGCCATCCGGTGGACATTGAAGTATTGCCTTTAAATTGGAGTATTCAACTGACATTGTCAAACAATGACCAGGGCGGATTAAGATTTCACGGGGCCCCTGGCTGCAATCCCACCTAGGGCCCGATCTAGCCACCTTTATTATACAATATAATAAGTTTGGGGCCCTTAAATCATTGGGGGCCCCTGGCTTTAGCCCAATCAGGACCCCCTTTAATCCACCATAGACAAAGACTGTTTAACCCCACGGGTTTTAAAAAAAAATGAATTATGACTTTAAGTTTAAGACAAGTTGATATTAAAGATTGATAAGATACTAAGGCTCGAAGTTACCTTGCCTAAAACAATATAATTAATTTGAACATTGCTTACAATAATTGTCTTAAGTAATGCAAGGTTTTAAAATAGCTTTTGTAAAATTAAGTTAATGAAAAATTAATTACTATCAAAAAACGATTACGCAAAAATTGTCTAATCCATTGCTTTTCAATTCCGGCTATTCAGCATGGCAAGACTGAAAACATTGATACACGAAAGATTGTGCCATCGGGAAAAACAGAAAATGACAATTTTATTAAATAAATGAGGGTTTCCTTTTTTATCTCTATTTTATTGTAATAATTACTTTCTAATAAAAACCATCTTCACTTTACAGCGTTAACATATTTTTCGGGGTTGGGGGGGGGGGCGGCAAATTTTGGTTCTGCCCCGGGAGGCACATACCCACGCTACGCCGCTGGTTCCAGGTGGTCCGTGAGCAAAGCATGAAATTTACGCCCTGTAAGTAAAAGAATTAACGCAGACCTAAAATATATTTTTGACCTTGCCATAAAAGTTTTTTTTAATTTTATCAAGGCTTGTCCATTAAATTCTCGCTTCTTGCTTCCTTATATTCAAATATGAATCTTGGACATTAATTGTTAATTTTTCAAAAGTTAACGGTTAACGATTCAATTTAAATTAATCGTTACCAGCCCTATTCTTCAGTAATGGATCTGTCAGCTCTTTTTGGAATTCGTACTAGTTTATCAATGTTTTCTTTGGTGGATCGGTCCCATACAGAAGATGCATATTCTAGAAAATATCTCACCAAGGTGAGGTAGCATTTTTGTTTTACATTTTTATTACATCTGTAAAAGTTTCTTTTTATAAAGCCTAAGGTTTTGTTTGATTTTTAAAATAAATTCATTGACATGGGTATTCCATTGAAGTTATTCATTTATTATTACTCCTAGCTCCTAAGAGTTAAAGTTAAAGTACGTCACGCTCCAGAGGGGGTGTAAGAAAGTGTGACAGTTTGTGAGAGGGGAGGGGGTGTCCGGCGATGTGTGACGTCACGGTGTTTTATGTCAAATTTTTATTTTTTTGTTAATAAAAAATATATTTTTGTACGAAAGACTGACGTACATTAGAGGACTGGGGGGAGGGGGGTCCGAGATTTGTGACAGGGGGAGGTGGGAGTTAAAAATGGTTTTAAAAAATAGCAGGACGTACTTTATGGACGGCCCTAAGCCCTAAGTATTTTATTAAAAGGGCAAAATATCCCCTTTTGCCTTTCCTTTTCAATTACTACTATTTCAGCCAAAAACTACTAAAAGTGCAATAATTTAATAAAGCCTAAATTAATTCTAAATATTTGACTACTGACTTCATTATTTATATATTCTTTTGTCAAAGTATCCCTAAGTTTTACTCGCGTATTCCCAAAACACAAGTTTTTTATTTTTTTTTATTTTTTAATTTTTTTTAAAATAGTTTTTTAACAAACTAAATTTATAAATATTGTTTCGTTTATACTAAAAATATCCTTTCGCATGAACTACTTAAAGTTTTATAGTAATTCTATATTTAGTGAATTTCTGATTTTCCCATAACAATGAGCTCGCCTGGCTAGCAGCTGAGTATCGTAAATAAAAATGCAGTGGAGAAAAATAGTTGCCGTATAATTTTAGCCTAATCTGCAGGCTATAGATTAGTTTGAAAATGCAAATTGGAATTTTTGTGCTAATATTTCTTAGCATTATAACCAGTCAATGTGTTAAGTGATTGCCTGGCTGAGACAGTATATTAGGTAAGAGTAAGAGTAGTAAGTATTATTAATTTTTTTAAGTTCAATTACTTCAGATTAGTCTAGTAAGAATTTAAATTTAATAAATTTTAGTTAGTAATAAAGACATTTCATATAAATAAATTTTTTAATTTAATGAAATATCAGTATAAGGCTAAATAAAATCTGGGCTTATGTATGGGTTAATTAAGTCTAAAATCTAAATTTATTTAATTATTAATTAGATTTAATGTGGGTCTACCGATTATATTCATCGGTGGATTTTGGTAAACTTAAAAATAATGTGTAAGTAATGCCGATGCCAAGTATACCGTAAATGCTCTAGATTCTAGATAGCAAAGCGCGCACAGAATCGCAGGAATCTAAAACAATTCGTTTCTTGTGGAATAATAACAGAACAGGTGTGCAGACCTGTTCTCATTGTCATTGGCAATTATTCATCCTTCAACTTCAACCTCCTTTTCACTCTATACTATTAACTATTACTATTGCAAATTGTTTTGTTCTCATCGTTTCATTCATAAAAGTTGGCCTTGTGCAAAATGTATTAAACTATTGGTCAAAATTAATAAGTCAAAGTTGAAGGTTTAAAAGGAGCTCCTAATGTTTTTGAATCCTTATATTAACTTCACCGCAGTCTCTCTCTGTCGTGGTCCGTCTGGTGGAAAAACAAAAGTAAAAAATGACCTATTTCCCGTGATGCTATCAAAGCTGAAATTTTGCACATAGTCACATAGACTCATGTCACCTAACAATGCATTATATCAAAATTTCAGATCGATCTAATGTACCGTAAGTACATTAATTCATTTTAGTTTATCTCTATATAACTGTATGGTAGCCGTCTGTTGTTGACATCCACGTGTTTGCTGGAGTTCAGTTTAACCATCGGTGATCACACCCCAAACCCCACCCGTCCCCTTTTTACACCAAGAGAGTTCAGTCACGTTTAGTCTGTAAATGTTTGTTTGTTGGGCAGTGCATATTATTTTGAATATAATCAATACTTTTATTCTGTCTCATATATAAGGGTTTATAGTTAAAAACTTTGTTTTTTAAGGTCGTTTTTATTTGTAAATTTTTAAAAAGTACAGTTCGTTTTCACGTGAATCATATTTTCATTGACATTGTCACATGTAAGTCATGATCAGGAACTTGTCTTTATAAACTTATCACTTTATCTCTAAATATGAGAAACTTCGTTAGTTTTGGCAAAAAAATATCAGTAAGGAATTATCACCAAAAATGCATATCGGTAGACCCATAAGATTTAACCAATGTATCCGCTTTTCTGAATAAGAAGAACAAAATTTACAATTACCAGCGCACTTATTGTGGTTGAAAAAATATTATTTAAAGCTTTTTTATAAAAATTGGTCGGGAGCGGGATTTGATCGTACTAGCAATTTTGCCATTCAGCTCATGCAACTATCACTTGGTTTAGCAAAGTCTCGTCGAGTTGTCTGCCGCTACTTTATTGTAGCGGCAGACACTTCGTAACCAAAACTTATAGATAAAATGAAAAGGTCAATAAAGGAGCCGTCCAGTCGACAAATAACATTAGGCACCTAGGGGGGTAGGGGGAGTTCACACATTTGTGACAAGGGGAAGGGGGGAGTTTAAGAATTGTGACCTAATGTCAAAAAGTGATAATTTAAATAAAAGATACACTTACATATTTAATTTCTTACAATTTATTTTCATATGGTTTACTACTTTTACATGGTTTCAAGCATGTAATGAGTGCAGCCTTACACTTAATACATAATAAAATGACAGTAAAGTGATTTGAAACATGCTCATTTTCAAATAGAAAATACGACTTTTAGGGGGGATGTCAAAGCTTTGTGATGTCATATTGGGATGGGAGGGGTTTAAGTTGTTTTTTTTTATGAATTGTGACAAGTGGGGGGGTTGGGGTAAAATTGGCCAAATCATGTGACGTTATTTATGGACGGCCCTAAAACACTTCAACTATAAAATAAATAGAAAAGAGTTACGTTAAGTAATTTTTTATATATTGTAGTGAAAGCGACTGAGTGTAATTTAAAAATACAGTCGAAACCGCTTAAGTCGACGGCGTTGGGGTATGAAAAATGGCATCGACATAACCGATGATCGAGTTAAAGCGAAAAACAATATGGCGGCAAAATATTAACATGCGCTTGAAATTTCTTTATGTACGTGTTGTGCGTTAATTAGTGATGGGACGATTAATCAGAATCGTATCGGAATATCGGGACCCTATTTCTTCACTCTTTCTTAAGGTTTTTAAAGACCGTTTAAGTTTAAATATAACGCCGTTTTGCAGTGATTCCCAGATTGAGCGATACTGTGCCTTCGAAGCCACTTGCTTGATTTTCCTTACAAGGTACACAAATAAGTAACCTACACATCCCCTCATTGTCCCCGGACCATTCTCTTCCTAATCATCTTCTTTGGGTTCGTCCCCTCAGCTTACAATGGACTCAGAATGGTCTATCGTGACCTATATATGACTCATGACAAAGCGAACTCTTCTCTATATAAACGTACACAAATAAATTAAGTACTCCTTTTGAACCTTCAACTTTGACATATTTTAATTAATTCTAACCAATAGTTAAATGGCTTTTGCACACTTCTTATGAATGAAACAATGAGAACAAAGCAGTAGTACAGTACATGTAATAGTCAAAATGAGGTTGAAGGATGAATGGTTGCCAATGACAACAAGTCTGCACACGGTACATCTTATTCCATACGATACCCTCAGCTTACAATGGACTTAGAATTCCTTCGTTACTTGATGCTAATAGGACTAACCAACAACAATAGTGTGGGAGAGTGGGGGTGGGTAAACTGACTCTAGTCTGTTATATTATATATTTTAAAATCTGGGGAGCTTTGTTTACAGTAAGCAGCCTATGATTTTGGTATCGTCCCATCACTAGCGTTAATAAATGATAATGTTCATGCACGTGTTTTTGGAGTTTTTTTTAACACAACAGCATTGCCGTTATTTGTTTGATGAAGCTTTCAGCATGCTATAAAATTGTACATACATGTTTGCTAACAACAAAAGGTATATGTGCACCAACTGACAGCAGAAATTTACAAAAAAAAACAACGTCGATTATTGATAAAAACTAAGAATTTCAAAAGCCGGCGATTGCCATATTACCAGAAGCAACACAGCGCTGAGAGCAAAACGCAAGTGGGCTGTGACGTCACCAGCAGACCCTGGTGAGGCAGAAACTTGGTCCCTTCCCTTGGTTATAAAAAAATCATAGCTAACATTTTCAAAAGCTGGCGATTGGTCATGGGGATCGAGATAACCAATGTTAAGTGGCAAATTTGACCCTTTTTTGTGCTCGTGTTATGAGGTTTCGGCAACATAAAAAATCGAATTAAACGACAAGAAAATGCTAAGACAAAGAGAGAATTTGGCGGTTCCAATAAAGAACGTCGACATAATAGGGTGGTCGAGCTAACCGAGCTCGAGGTAAGTGGGTTCGACTGTAATAGTATATATATGTATATCATTATCATATAGGCATAGCTATTGACACCTATACAGAATGAGTAATATGGCAGTACAAGTAGTCAATATGATGATTTAACTTATATTATATTCGAGCCGTGGAAGTGAAGTAATTATTATTATTAATATTATATGTTTATTTTCATAATGATTTACTGGATCGAATGAGTTTACGTTGTAAGTTAGGATAGGCCCATAGACTAAAAAAGCCTTTTATTATTATTTTTTTTTTGAAAATGGTCTGCACTAGGACTGTCAATATTGTTGAAAAAAGCTACCTGGGCACCTGTCTAAATTTTAAATGGATGTCCAGGTACCCGTTCAAAAGCCGCATAGTATTGTGAACTTAAATGCTTTACAAACTTTGTAAATGCATTCATTGTACTCATAAAACGACAGCAAACTTAAATTGTCAATGACAATGAGGTAGTGTGCAGTCACGTAAGCAGCTTGAATGTTAATGGCTTGTCTCAACCCATAACTATATGCTGTCAGTGTATTTCAAAGCCAAATTAGCATCCTATCATATGATAAATGCAAGAGTGTTATAATTAATGACATAAAACATGCATCTCTTTCATTTCCAGCCCACTTTATTCTTGGAGCGCCGTCCCTTTTTGGTTTCACTCAAAGCACCAAAATCTATTCATGTTAAGCAATCTTTTGTTTCATGCTCAGGGAAATAAAGTATTTTGATTGAAATACTTTGCAGTTTGTCGGGAATAAGGTTGTTAATTTAGCTTATTTTGCAAACCGATTATCCATTGTGTCAATCGGATTTTAAACCGGTTATTGTTTTACTGCTGACTTCTGAGAAATATATTCTTATAAGGTCTATATATATTTTTTTCTTTTTTCAGTAATTGAAAATGAGACTCGGCGTGTAAATATTAATATAAGCTTAAGAGTGAATCTTAAGGGATGGCAGACAAATGTAGCAGCAGTAGTGGGAGTGAAAATGGAGATTCCAGAAATTCCAGCTTATCTAGTGCCAGTGAAGAAGAGCGTCTTCGGCGCCTTTTTAAGAGTTGTGATGCAGATGGAGATGGGTATTTAGATGGGTATGTAGAAACGTCATTTTTTTCTCATTTGACAAAATTAGCTGAATAATTGAAAATGTCTATAATATATTTATCTTGGAACTTTTTCTCTAAATGGAGGCAAAATGTATTTGTCTGCGCAAATTTATAAGACATTTTGGAAGTAATAAATTATAAAATATTGGCTATTAATGTTTAAAATATTTAAACTATTTATAACTGAGTACAATCATTAAGAAATAAATTAATACCATGAATGATATGGTTATATTTTTAGGATGTAATTATGGAAATATGGGATCAGCTTACCTCTATAACATCAATTGCTGTCATCAGCAAAGTCATTACTAACCTCATAGCAATTGGATATCTATCTATATACACTGGCAACATACAAATTTTTCAATAAAAATATGTATTTCTTTTCAAACAAGGAATAGGTTTTTAATAAAACTTTTTTTTGGTCACAATTACATCCAAAATATTCATTTTTTGTAAACCTGGCTTTAAAGTAAAGTATAATTCTATTTTTAAAAGGCAAGAGTAAAAATAATTTTGTAAAAATTGATTAAAGTAGAATTAAAAGCCACAAATTGGAATTGAATTAATTTGATGTTTTTAAATTGGAACATTACCATACTCGGAGCATGATACTCTTAAAAAATGTATCATAAGGTTTAGTTTCCAATACAGATCAATAGAAAACAAACATCACTCAGTTTTTAAGTGTTTGTTTGTACTGGCTAGTGACCTATTTCTGCAAAGTAAAATTACCATAGAAAAAGATTTTGAAATTAAATTTGAATACATTGGTTAAATTTTTTGGTTTCAAATTTTGATTAAAAGCATAGATGAAAAGACTTCATTAAAAAAATTTTTAAAATTCGTCTTTATGGAAATTTAAGTTTCATTTTTCTAAAATCCTTTGTTTTATATCATAACTTTCTAAATATTTTTTAATGTAATAAGAAATTTAAGTGTCAGTTATTATCAGATGATTCAAAATGATATTTTATTAACTTTTTATGGCTACAGATAATTTTTAATGAAATAATGGGTCAAATTATATTTAAATTTACAGAGAAGACCTAACTTTCATGTGCCGCATGTTGAACATGGGGGATTCAGTGGATGAGGTTCGGCTACAGCTCGGTCTAACTGACAACACCAAAATATCATTTGATGATTTTCTTCGGTGCCGCACGCGAGTCATGCTGGAATCCACCATCCAACACCCGCAACACATGGTGTTCCACAGCATGGCATCAGCGCATTCCCCTGCCATGATGTCGGGAGAAGATACAGGGATTGAGTCAGACACCAGTGGCATGGTGGGAAACATGTCGGCAAACAAGCTGACATCCTGGCCCACTCTCAGCAGCGACAGTCTAGGTAAGTGAGGTTAACAATACAAACTCTTCATAGTTTGAATGAAATCTAGTCTAGAGATTCACTGAAGATAGACCTGACACATGGACAATTGATTTTAAAGAAGATATAATTAGCACCCGATAAAAAGTTTAAACAGAATAATAGGGTGTAATGGCCAGATTTCCATTACTTTCCTCTTGACATGTCTCTCAACGTAGAATTATTTGATTCATAAAGAGCTCTTTTCATAAAATCTGTTTTTTTTTAAAAAAAGAATTCTCCTCATTGATCTTTTCTCTTTGTGTGATGAAAATTTAAATTCACAATGTTCTGGACCAGTTCTTCTCAAACTTTTTAGCACTGCGGACTGGCAGAAATTTATTTTATTTTTTCATTATTGTGCTTATTGTTGAAAAATTGATATATTCTCCAGGTTTAGTATTAATGGTTGCAAATGGAGGATTTTAATTATATTTTTCTGACCTTTCTTAAAAACTTCTTCAGACAGGCATCAAATGGCCCATTGTCTGTCACACATCCGTAGATCACCACTTTGAGAAGCTCTGCTCTTGGATCTAACTCTACTATAATAAACTGAGATAAAATTCTTAACATCATTGCTACTCGAATTTCTTTAAATTAACATTACAGCATTTAGTGCATGTTTCCTATTGTTTTATTTAAATACAATGTATTAAATACAGTATAAAAAGGGGGTGTGACATAAAACATTATTACAGTTGTTCAGGGCCTTAACTTAAGTAATTTGGAAGCTCAGTCATAGCTGCTAATTATTTCCAGTCAGCATTCTTTTATTTCTCTCAAACAACTGAAGCCTTCAAGACTTTCCTAAAAAAAAAACATCTTTTCAAACTTTACTTTCAAAATAAATTAAACAAGTCAAACATTTCTTTAAATGATAAAAGTACCCTGTAAGTACCATACTTTCATTATATGTTGTGGTTAGAATATGAATGTTTCACATTGAATGATTTGATATATATATATATATGTGTGTGTTATTATTATTTTTATGTGAAGCGCTGTGAGCCCAGTTTGTTACTTGGTGCAGCGCTATATAAATATTCAATTTATTATTGTTACTTTAAGTTACGTTAATAATTATAACAATGCCTCATTGCCATTGAAAAATTTGACCAGGAGTCATTTCTTCCTGATCATTCAACTTTTTTGCTGGCTTATATCTTTCAAACAACTGAAGCCTTTAAGACTCTTAATCTCTTATCAGAGTCATTTCTTCCTGATCATTCAACTTCTTTGCTGGCTTATCTCTTTCAAACAACTGAAGCCTTTAAGACTCTTAATCTCTTATCGGAGTCATTTCTTCCTGATCATTCAACTTCTTTCTGTTCCTCATGCTTTCTGGATTTTCTGTGTGATTCGGGTGTTTAGGCAAGAGAATCATAGAGACCCATTCATTTACCGAAGATCCCTTCAATTTCTTTTAGGTGCGCTCTCCTATAACAAACCAGAGAGTGCAGACTATGACAGTGGGGCCAGAGACCTGAGCCCTGAGCCTATCACAATGAGTTTGACCCAGTTGCTGGAAACTCATGACCCTCAGACCTATCATCAGCTTAGATCCTCTGGGGCTGACTCCCTTCTAGAGATAGCCAATAGGGTGAGTACATTTAGAGATAACCATTAGGGTGAGTACATTTAGAGATAGCCAATAGGGTGAGT
>MUZC01004501.1:14652-28167 GCA_002072015.1 Radix auricularia | reverse complement strand
CCCCCCCCAAAACCCTCTCAGGTATATTTATTTTAAAATGACATTGAATTGTTCAGTTATCGCCGCCGCAAGGATTCGACTGAACTGTTTACATCTCTGTTACATTTCCCTGTCGATTGTTTCGTCAGCCCAAAATCACGTACGTCCCTCAATACGGGTTTGGTCATCTCTAATTGAGAGCGGAATGCGTCACAATGCAATTCGTAAGTTTCAGTGTCCCCTCTAAGGCTCGTCGGTCCGTGTTCAAAGAAAAAAAAACGTGTGCAAAGTTGCACTGCATCCATTCTTGTGTACAATGTTTTACACAATCTTCTGAGCGGTTATTGTAAACTGCTGCGCGGCGTCGGTCAGATCTCTGCTCGGCCACACAGCTGAAAGGGATCATTGATAATGTTAGTTATGTGTTAGCAAAAAAAATGTATTTGAGCCTCTATATTGCAGTAATAATATCTTATGGCGTTGTAAACATAAAGCTATATATATATATATATATATATATATATATTTACGAGCAAAATACCCGTGCTATGCTACGGGGTAGGCACAATAAGAATAACTTTATTTAGTTTTGAGTCTCAAATTCTTCTTAAAAATGAATGTAAACGCATTTGGAAATTGGGGAAGTGATAAATCAAACCCCTTCTTAATAAAAACAACGATATGTGTGTCGAGAAAAATAAAAATATTATTAATTTAAGTATTACCCATCAATTTTGGTATTGCTGCTTTAATATAGCATCATCATTATCACCCGTGTCTCTACAGCCCATGTAGGGCCCTGGCTTGCTCTACCACATCCTTCCAGCTACAGCCCATGTAGGGCCCTGGCCTGCTCAACCACATCCTTCCATTCAGATCGATTGATGGCTTTCTTTCACCATGCTCGAACCCCTTTAATAACGCATGCTATATACTCTACCAGAATAACAAATGTCGTTAATAGTTACAAAAATCTAACGGGCAAGGCTCACCTTCTTTTCACGTGAATCAAAACATGAAAACAATATCTTTCCACATGATTCCTTTGGTTCTTAGAAATGGCTCGCTAAACACCCATTTCATTAATAGTCTAAGCATGAAATTCGTTCAAGACGAATAGGATATTTTTAGCCAGATACTATTTGTGAATATTGTGGCTTGGGGAGAGTGGAAAATATGGTTTATTTGTTTTCAAGGCACATGTTCTTTTAAAGTGAAAAAAACAACATAAGAGCAATGATGATTTTTAAGAAAATGGTGAGAAATTGATCTCCTTATAAATTTTTTGTCAATCATTATACATTCCCGCACATTTTTTCTAATAGTAACAATGTACTTTATATCAATCTTTATTCCCGTTGTATACTATTCATCTAATAAACTCAAAACAGTTTAGCACAAAATGGGTAGTTGTCAGTGGTTTTTTCGACATAACACGCACTTTCTTATGCTAGATCCTATTTATAAGTCGTAATACCCGTGATATTTCTTTACACTTGATATATTTTCACCTTAAAGAACAGTTTTTACCCGAAGCGTATGTCATGCAACCGCATCGTTCGAGAAATGTACCCAATTTTTTTAAATAGATGTTTCATAATTCGTTAGGTCTTAGAGTAAAATACATGTCTTAAGATTACTTTTTTTCATGGGAAAAGCTCTCCAAAACATTATTTCTAGGCTAAGCATGGCCTTAGTCAAATGAATAGGATTTTGTATGCGCCAGATATTAATTATGTGAATATTGATGCTAAATTAAGGTATGTATGAGTTAATTTGTTTTAAAGTAGCACCTTAAATCGCAAGGTTTGAGCTGAAAATGTACCCTGCTGGTTTACTTTAGTTGTGCAAAAAGTATTTTCTATTTGGTGGTTGGACACTTCGACACCGGTCGATTCCACCCCGGAGGTTCGACCCTGGTAGTTCGACCACAGGGCGTTTTGTCCCCAGGTCATTTCGACTCTGGTCGGTTCGACCACGGACGGTTCGACCCCGGTCGATTCGATCCCGGGCGATTCGATCCTGGGCGATTCGATCCCGGACAGTTCCACCATGGGCCTTTTCGACCCTAGGGCGTTTCGTCGCCGGACGTTTCGACCCTTTTGCTTCTTAACTGAGATTTTTTTCATTTATAATGTGCCACTTTATTACTATTATTATTTTAAATTAATTTTTGGTATATTATGAATTAGAAATTAAAAACAGAATTTCAACTAATATCCCAAACACACTTAAAAAAGACCTAAGTTAAATTGGGTTTTAAAGATGTATATATTAAAGTGGCTCAAAGATTTTCACTGTGATAACAAAAATAAATGATTTTTTTAAATAAAAAAATGTCGATAAGCTTAACAATGCACCTCGCAGGCGTTGGAACCATTACAAACGCGCGCCCTTCAATTTACTTCTTCTGTTACTTAACAAAAAGCACCCTACAAAGTTGCTCTTCTATAAAAAATTACAATTCCGCTATTTAACACCACTCTTACAACAGTGTATAAACGCTTATACACGTACCATTTTATTATTTAAAATCCCTGAGCGTTTACTTTCAATACGAATTTCTTTATGTCAGTTTATAATGAAATCGATCCAAAACACTTACTTGTATTAAGTAAGCACCTAAGAGAAATACATCTTCCTCCTAACAAATATCTGCAATTGTTTTTATGATAAATCACTTGTTATATGTTTCAAAAGCGGTTCCGTGTTAATTTTTCTATGAACAAATTTCATTTTCTGTAATTTTGACTTGTTATACGCCCGTATAATATTTGCCTCCATCCGATTATATACGTAGATGTATAAAAGCTTATATTAAAATGTAAAATTGACATTTCGTCTGCAATTCAATAATTTCTTCACATTTATATCTATAGTTATTTAACAGTGACTAAGAGAAATTAGTTCGACCCATCGTCGTGTGATTTAATTATTGTAAAATACAATTTAAATTTTTTTAGAAAGGTTCCATTTTCTATAAAAATAAATATGTGCCAATTAGCCTCAATCTTATCCAATTACATATTATAACTGTAAATAATGCACTTTCAATAGCGACTATAAGTTCTTTTCACTGTTTATTTTCCATTGTGGCAATTCATGCGAGTAATCGTCCAACTAATGCGCAAGGGCTAAATTCTTCTTAAATGAAACATAAAGTAAAACCATCTCTGAAAAATGATTGGAGATTGATCTTCTCATGAACAGTTTTTTAAGTCACATTCAATGCTTCGCGTTATCTTTTATTCAAGCACCCACGAAGATCGCATCGGCAGAAACTTGTGTTCATAAAATTAACGGAATTTTTCATAATCCAGTGCATAATTTTAACTATACATAAACCATTACATGGTAACGTCTTTTCAATGTTTAATTTCACTTTTAGCAATCTATGAAATAAATCGCTATTTCACAACTAATACAAACACACAGACGCGCACACACACACACACACACATGAACACACTCGCACACATGCTTATTCAAACACTCGGATTATAATCAACATAAAAAATAACATCAAATAAATTAATATAATAAAAGCTTCATGACGCCACTTATTTTTTTTACGGCTCGCAAAACCACACGCTCTGTTAATCTCAAAACCAAAATCATTATGATTTTACGTCTATATTTTCAATTNTATATATATATATATATATATATATATATACCCCGGCTATAGTTTTCTCACTCAGTCTTTGCGTGCGTATGTGCATGCGTGTTGTGTCCTTCTTACTGCCTCCTCCCTCTCTCTCTTTCTTTCCATTGCCATCTTTGAGCCAAAAGACACAAATCGGATACAAATTAAAACCTTTAAAAAAGAAGGTGGAGATATTTTTTTGACATCATGCGACTTGTACTTTGTGATGATATAATTACCTCTAGGCACGCTTTATTCACTTATATTTGTGCATGCCTGGACGTAGCATTCCGCTAAAGTAATACAGATGGTTGTCCAGTGGTATTGTTTACACGGCATTTTATTCCCGTCTGGGATTAAATCTGACAAACGATCTATAGCAGCTATATGACATTGCAGCAACTTTTACAATGTTGTCAACAGCAAACTCAGCGCTATATCGGGCGACGTTCTGTGGCATATAGAAAGAAGTCCTAAAAGTTTTATTTTCAATAAGGGAATGTACAAGTGCACAATTAGCTCATGTCCTTGGCAACACTGACACCCCCTACCCCCCCCCCCTCCACACACACAGTTACTTTGGGTCCAACATCTTTGGGGCCGGCCATAAAGTGCGTCACGCTCTAGAGGTCTGAGGGGGTGTAAGAACGTGTGGCAGTGTGTGACAGAAGGGGGGTGTCCAACCATGTGTGACGTCACGTTGTTTTTAAAAATTAAATTTTAATTATGTTGTTAATTAAAAAATATTTTTGTTCGAAAGTGTGACGACGCACTTTAAGTGTGTGTGTGTGGGGGGGGGGGGGGGTTCCGAGATCTGTGAAAAAAGGGGGGGGGTTAAAATGGTCAAAAAAAGCGTGACGTACTTTATGGACGGCCCTTTTGTTCGTTTCACATTCTCTCATTACCATTTGATAGCGTGGCGATTTTAAGCGAAAAGGTGGTAGGGGGCAGGCGTTCTCCTGTGTAACTTGTATCGTTCATTGAGACCGCTCCGGGGAGTTGTTCGCCGTCTGGGGTCGGTTTGTTGACATTAAGCTCATCACGTGATTGTTTTATCACCGGTGATTTCCGACGACGTTTCAGTCTTGATCTGTCTCGGTCACTCTCCCAGGCTGCATCAACGTTTGAGAAGTATTCAAAGCCGCTGGTCAACGCTCCTCCCTTCCAGCAAACAGACGTATTTCCCCCTAACCTCCTGTCATTTTGAGGTATATACCCCTCTATACCGTTAGGTATACACGGTCTAAAATGTCCTCTTAGTAACGGTTAAATAACCAGATGTGTTAAACAGGCATATACATTGCCGTGTATGCTCCTACTTCCTACACGTGCAGTTTTGTTTCGTACCCTTCCTTGTCCATTTCTTCCCTTTGAAAACTTGGCTGTCAATACCATAATATATTTATAATAATATAACTATATATATACACAAGACAAACGTTGAATCAGGATGCTCTATATGACTGCATGGATTTGTGAGTGATTGTGCACACACACGTCTGTGCATAAATATACAAAGTACATCACGTTGGTCACCTTCGACACATCGTGTTGGTCACCTTGGACACATCGGGTTGGTCACCTTGGACACATCGTGTTGGTTACCTTTGACACATCGGGTTGGTCACCTTCGACACATCGTGTTGGTCACCTTGGACACATCGGGTTGGTCACCTTGGACACATCGGGTTGGTCACCTTGGACACATCGTGTTGGTTACCTTTGACACATCGTGTTGGTCACCTTGGACACATCGGGTTGGTCACCTTGGACACATCGTGTTGGTCACCTTGGACACATCGTGTTGGTCACCTTGGACACATCGTGTTGGTTACCTTGGACACATCGTGTTGGTCACCTTGGACACATCGGGTTGTTCACCTTGGACACATCGGGTTGGTCACCTTGGACACATCGTGTTGGTCACCATGGACACATCGTGTTGGTCACCTTGGACACATCGTGTTGGTTACCTTGGACACATCGTGTTGGTCACCTTGGACACATCGTGTTGGTCACCTTGGACAAATCGTGTTGGTCACCTTGGACACATCGTGTTGGTCGCCTTGGACACATCGGGTTGGTCGCCTTGGACACATCGTGTTGGTCACCTTTGACACATCGGGTTGGTCACCTGGGACACATCGGGTTGGTCGCCTTCGACACCTCAGGTTGGACACCTTGGACACATCGCGAGATGGACACCTTGGACATATCGCCCTTTCCTTAAACACCCACAGAAACAGCGCAGTTGCTAACGGGATTGTCCTTCTAGCTGCACCCACGGCCTTGTATTCAAACACCCGAGGGACCACACCGTGGTTGTAGAAATGACCTCGCACTAAGACTTGTATTCCAACACCCGAGTGACCACACTGTGGTTGTAGAAATGACCTCGCACTAAAACTTGTATTCCAACACCCGAGTGACCACACCGTGGTTGTAGAAATGACCTCGCACTAAGACTTGTATTCCAACACCCGAGGGACCACACTGTGGTTGTAGAAATGACCTCGCACTAAGACTTGTATTCCAACACCCGAGTGACCACACTGTGGTTGTAGAAATGAACTCACACTAAGACTTGTATTCCAACACCCTAAGGACCACACTGTGGTTGTAGAAATGACCTCACACTAAGACTTGCTTTCCAACACCAGAGGGACCACACCGACACTGTGGTTGTAGAAATGACCTCGCACTAAGACTTGTATTCCAACACCCGAGGGACCACACTGACACTGTGGTTGTAGATATGACCTCGCACTAAGACCTGTATTCCAATACCAGAGGGACCACACTGTGGTTGTAGAAATGGCCTCGCACTAAGACTTGTATTCCAACACCCGAGTGACCACACCGTGGTTGTAGAAATGACCTCGCACTAAGACTTGTATTCCAACACCCGAGGGACCACACTGTGGTTGTAGAAATGACCTCGCACTAAGACTTGTATTCCAACACCCGAGTGACCACACTGTCGTTGTAGAAATGAACTCACACTAAGACTTGTATTCCAACACCCTAAGGACCACACTGTGGTTGTAGAAATGACCTCACACTAAGACTTGCTTTCCAACACCAGAGGGACCACACCGACACTGTGGTTGTAGAAATGACCTCGCACTAAGACTTGTATTCCAACACCCGAGGGACCACACTGACACTGTGGTTGTAGAAATGACCTCGCGCTAAGACTTGGGTTCCAACACCCGGGGGACCACACTGACACTGTGGTTGTAGAAATGACCTCGCACTAAAGCTTGGGTTCCAACACCCGAGGGACCAACCACACTGTGGTTGTAGAAATGACCTCGCGCTAAGACTTGTATTCCAACACCCAAAGGACCACTGTAGATTTACACGTCACTGCCGGAAACGCACCCCCTCCCGCCCCCACCTTCAACTTCTGAGAGAGAGAGAAAAAAATATTTCAATGTGAGCAGACGGCTCTCTGGGAGCGCAGGTGTTCAACATTCTACTCCATTGAGCGGAGCAGACGAGAGATACAAACGTCCAGACAACACAGAATGTCACGTGTAAACGCACGGTGATAAGATACCGTGGGTCTACTCATCGCTCCTCCTCTCGACTGCTGCTTTTCTGGGATGGAACTCAAAGGTTTCGTGTGATTCATATATATGTGGATGGAGATATGCTGGAATTTTTATAATGTGACTCTTGGAAATATTAAATATCTTTCCGTTCTTGGTGGTCATAGATCTAATTCTTTTTTAAAAAATGAATTCATTATCAAATCTTAGCGAGAATTATCTCTTTATTATCAGCATGTGCCCAATGTAGCCATAAATACAACTTGTCTATGTCAACAAAGTTTCTTTCACCGTGTAAATATGCTTATCAAAAACTTTGATACATGAACTTAAGATTTGATTTGGAATTTTTTTTTCTAAATGCTTTTCATTCTTACATTTGTTGAAAGACATTGAGTATTATGACAATATTTTGTTTCATATATTTTATTTCATGAATTTTATAAAGCTGTAGGTCACTTATAGTGAGTTTTTTTGTGTGTCATTTTTTCTTTCTTCTTTATTTGGGTATAGCTTCATGCTGCTGCCTTGACCTCACTGAAAGGTGAAATATTCGAGTTGAAGAATCACGTGGTGAGGCTGGCCACTGAGAGGAGTGTCCTAGAAGGTGGACATGGTCACAGAATGGTCAGTGGTCTTAGTGTGTGAAGATGTGTGGTTGCTTTTGTTTACTTGTGTGTGTGAGGGGTGGGGACTTTGTCAAGTAGGACCCTGTTATTAAGTTTAATGAAAGATATATGTAAGCCTATAATATGCAAGTATTATAGGAGGATGTATGTAAGCCTATAATATGCAAGTATTATAGGAGGATGTATGTAAGCCTATAATATGCAAGTATTAAAGGAATGAAGCTGTACATAGCTGTGTATCATGTGATCTTGTGTGTACAAATGCATGAGATAAATGTGCATGAGCTTTTGATGGAATATTTTGTAATGGTATGTGAATGTGAATATGATATAATTTTCTATTTGTACATGTGTTGTTTTTTGTTAGTTGTTACGTGATATATGTATGTGCCATAGGGTGTGTAATTTTTGTTACACTAGGGTTTTAAATGTTCTTATGTTTTTGCATATGTTCGTGCTATATATAGTGGTGTTTGTAAAAAATTTAAATTATTCAGGACAGTAGCTAGCAATAATCTGTAACATAATATCAATAGAGTTTATGGTTTTTGAGTTATAAGTAATCTATAAAAAATAAAGCCAAAAACTTTGTAAAAACAGAGGATTGAGCATACAGATTTAATTTCTCACTTCTGTGTCAGGTGAATATCTTGAAAAATATGGGGGTAGGCCCTCTAAAAAGTATATTCTAGGGCTGTTATCGATTAATTTAAATTTAATTGTTAACTTTTTAAAAATTACCGAATAATTAATAGATAATTTTGATTAAAGCCAAAGATAAGATGTATGACGTCATGAAACTAAAATTTTCAAGGGAAGTAACAAAAACAGGCAATTGACATTTTTTAATTTAAATTTAAGTGTTCACATAATGTCCATGAATTTAAATTTTGTTATTGCAAATTAAGTAAAAACAATGTTTAATTTTTTTATATCATTTTCCTTATAAAAACAGCTTTATTTCAAAGTTTACTTTTTTGAAATCTTTCTTTTTCAATGGAGAAGTTTGTAGGTAAATAAAGCAAGCTATTGTTAATTATTAATTTATTACATATTTATTAACAAGTCACACCCACTTCTTAAAACGTTTGCTTTAAATTTAATCACTATTTTATCTATTAAAATAATTTTAATCGATAAAAATATTTACCGATTAATCGAGAAATTAATCGATAATTCCAGCAGCCCTAGTATATTCCCTAATTTTTTTTTTTTTAATGGCTTAGTTTTGAAGTCTGATTGGAATATTCCGGAATCTCTTTCATTGTCTAAAATAATTCAATAATTATTCAAGTGTTTCACTATTTAATAATTTTCGTATATAATCCTCTCGTTAAGTAGGCCCAACATTGTTAAATCTAACTAACATTATCTCTGCCTCCTTCCCCCCCCCCCCCAATTGGGACATCCCATGGCCCATTAGCTGGGTACCATTCTCTTTGAGAAACACTTTTGATTAAACATCCCCACAGTCTTAGTGTATGTATAATATTTATGTTTATTATGATACTCGTATTACTCGTGAATATGTCAGTGTGCTTGTAATACTACAATACCCCACCCTTGCCCCACGTGCAGCTCCCTGGTGATGCCAAACTGGGCCCATCAGACTTTGAGGACAGGCTGGAGCATCTGACGGCCAGGTACGAGGAGAGGATCATAGAGCTGCACAGTGTCATAGCGGAGCTCAGGAAGAAGTTGGACAGGCACCAGATCAACGTCATCAGGTGAGGAGGGATGTTGGCCGCTGTCACTGTGACAGTTGTTGACTGTTGCTGTGACAGTTGGTAGAACCAAAGTTATCAGGTGACGAGGTATGTACCATCACTGTGACAGTTTTTAGTACCATCAACATTAGGTGAGAAGGCATGATCCAGTTGTTAAAAATTTAAGGGCATCTCATCAATGTCATCGGGTGTTTAGGCGTTTGCTGTCACTGTGGCAGTTAGAAATTTCATGGCATCATAGGCTGCAAAGTTCATGGGTAGAAAACTCTTTTTTTTTTTATGAATGACAATTTTGCTAACACAATATTTTTGGAGCTTCAAGCATGTTGGATTGATCAAATGTCTTTATTGTGTTGGTTTTTTTTTCAAGTCCCATAACCTATGGTTGTAGGGGTTCTAATGTTTCCATTAGAACTTGCTAGGGGCTTGGTAGACCTTGGTGGGTGCCCCAACTCCCTTCCAAGTCAGTGGAGGATTTTCTTAGTGTTTGTCATTCATCATTTAAAAAAAAATTGTGGCATTGCGTGGGCACGATCCCACACCCCCAGCGTGTGAGTCACATTAGTGACTTTGCTATCCACCTGCCTTATTGTATAGATTGTTTTAAAAAATAAATATGGAGATCTTGAATACTCTTGTGGCTGGAGTACAGAGATCTTGAATACTCTTGTGGCTGGAGTACAGAGATCTAAAATACTCTTGTGGCTGGAGTACAGAGATCTAGAATACTCTTGTGGCTGGAGTATGGAGATCTTGAATACTCTTGTGGCTGGAGTACAGAGATCTTGAATACTCTTGTGGCTGGAGTATGGAGATCTTGAATACTCTTGTGACTGGAGTACAGAGATCTAGAATACTCTTGTGGCTGGAGTACAGAGATCTTGGATACTCTTGTGACTGGAGTATGGAGATAGAATACTCTTGTGGCTGGAGTACAGAGATCTTGAATACTCTTGTGACTGGAGTATGGAGATCTTGAATACTCTTGTGGCTGGAGTACAGAGATCTTGAATACTCTTGTGACTAGAGTACAGAGATCTTGAATACTCTTGTGACTGGAGTATGGAGATCTTGAATACTCTTGTGACTGGAGTATAGAGATCTTGAATACTCTTGTGTCTGGAGTACAGAGATCTTGAATACTCTTGTGACTAGAGTACAGAGATCTTGAATTCTCTTGTGACTGGAGTATGGAGATCTTGAATACTCTTGTGTCTGGAGTACAGAGATCTTGAATACTCTTGTGACTAGAGTACAGAGATCTTGAATACTCTTGTGACTGGAGTATGGAGATCTTGAATACTCTTGTGACTGGAGTATGGAGATCTTGAATACTTTTGTGACTGGAGTATGGAGATCTTGAATGCTCTTGTGGCTGGAGTACAGAAATCTTGAATACTCTTGTGATTGGAGTACAGAGATCTTGAATACTCTTGTGACTGGAGTATGGAGATCTTGAATACTCTTGTGACTGGAGTACAGAGATCTTGAATACTCTTGTGACTAGAGTATGGAGATCTTGAATACTCTTGTGACTGGAGTATGGAGATCTTGAATACTTTTGTGACTGTAGTATGGAGATCTTGAATACTCTTGTGACTAAAGTATGTTGATTATGAAAATCTTTTTAACCATTTATGTTTTACTCTCCAGAGAGGAAGATGAGTATGAGGAATCCGACCAAGGACAGAGCAACGATGGGGGGAGTGTTAAAGGTAATTCCTTGTGTTCTGAAACAAGTTGTGAAACTCTTGTGTGCTTTGAACATTTCTGTTAGTTTATAATCAAACCATTAAACTTGAAGTCTTACAATGTCAGCCATTTCCTGCTTGTCTATTATCATATTTTAACTTGAAGCTGTTGTTTCAGAAATTTAGCTTCTTTTTTTTCATATCAAAATGTTATCAACGCCCATGCAGATGAGAACAATGAAATCAGCCGAGAGTTCAGCCGTGTGGTGTCTGAGATCGAGACGGCCATGGCTAAAAAGCCCCAGCAGTCAGGTCAAGGCGGGGACATCCTGATGGCCACTAGTTTTACATTGGAGACGGGGGGATTGGAGGAGAAGAAGGTAGGGCCAGTGGGGGTTGAAAGGTCAACATGTTAATGGCTGTGTTGTTATTTATACCAATTATAATTGTTTGGCCACTGAACTGAATAGAACTCCATGTACATCATATTTAATTCTACAGGGCTAAAATTCACTTTGCATACAGGGTTCCAAAAACCAGGAATTTCAGAATGTCCTGGAAATCTGGAACTTGAAGAGAGAATAAAATATAACATGTGGGGAAAACTACTTTAATTACATCACTACTTCTTAGATATCCTAAAAATTGATTTTTACTGAGGGTTGGGGCAAATAAAATTAATTAAGAGACATGCGTTCAACATAGTATTATTTCTTTTGTTGTGAGATAAACTAGAAATTTTATTATTTGTAGTTTACCAGGCATAATGTGTGAATGAATAAAAAAACTTAAATATATTATTTGTGCATTAATATTATTTATGCTTCTGTCACTGAAGTGTTTATTTAAAAATTGTAGATCATCATTAGACAAATTCATAGAAGATGAATCCTTGAAACCTCAAAATGTTATTGCATGTTGGCTGGCAATGGCAACAGAATAAAGGCATAATAGTAATAGATCAATTCCTCTTACGTATTTAAAAAAAAATATTTTGAATGCAAGCGGCAAAAAAAAAAAAAAAAAAGTTGCCACTTACAATTGTTTAAAAAGTTATAGATTTTATACTTGCAGGGGAGACAAAGACATCAAAAATAAATCCAGTTAATCTCATTTGATAATTTTTGTGTTGCCAGGCCTCAGACGAAGATGCCACTAACCACGAAGAAGCCCCTCCAAAACTCCCGCCCCGGGCTCTCAGACCAAGCTCCCTGGCCAGCAGCAACTCTATGACCTTTGACCCACAGCTGAGGTCAGAGATGTTGGCCCTGAAAACTGACAATGAAGAGCTGCGTCGCCAGACATCCAACCTGGAGGTGGAGCTGGGCCAGATGTCAGAACAGATGGGGACTGTGATGAAAGAGAAAGAAAACCTCATTAAGAAGGTATATGGCATACGTCTTATCTCTTAGTGTATGAAGTTTACTTGTAATCCTAGTGCTAGAGACTCAATCAATGTGTACTTGTATACTCACAGCACTAGACATGTAATCATCTCTACCTGTATGTTGTTGAGCCTTCTTGTCCATGAGGGGCATCCATCCACTGATCATCTTCAGTGTGTCTGCAATTCCTCCAAGGGCATAGGCCACCTACAAGAGACCTGCAGGCATCTCTATCCTGAGCCAGTTTCTCCAGGATCTTTTAGTCATGGCCAGTTCTCTTGATTTCTGTATCCAATTCTCGGCTCCAAGTGTGTCTTGGACGGCCTCTTTTCCGCTTACCCTGGGTGTTCTATATCAGGGCTTGCCTTGTTGTACTTGATGCTAGTTTTTTTTAGTCCACCTCCACTGCTTCAGAGAATCTCTTCCTCAATTGGCTTCTGTTTTGTCTGCTGTCACAGTTCCCGTTTGCTGATTTTGTCAGGCCAGTCAATTCTGAGAATCCTTCTTAGAGTATTGTCTACTTGTATGCTCTAACTCTAATTGTATACTTATGGCACTAGTTGTTCAATCATCTCTACTTGTATACACATGGCCACATTTGTTCAATCATCTCTACTTGTATACACATGGCCATACTTGTTCAATCTTCTCTACTTGTATACACATGGCCATACTTGTTCAATCATCTCTTCTTGTATACACATGGCCATACTTGTTCAATCATCTCTTCTTGTATACACATGGTCATACTTGTTCAATCATCTCTACTTGTATACACATGGCCATACTTGTTCAATCATCTCTACTTGTATACACATGGCCATACTTGTTCAATCATCTCTACTTGTATACACATGGCCATACTTGTTCAATCATTTCTACTTGTATACACATGGCCATACTT
>MUZC01004501.1:0-14473 GCA_002072015.1 Radix auricularia | reverse complement strand
TCTTCAATCATCTCTACTTGTATACACATGGCCATACTTGTTCAATCATCTCTACTTGTATACACATGGCCATACTTGTTCAATCATCTCTACTTGTATACACATGGCCATAATTGTTCAATCATCTCTACTTGTATACACATGGCCACACATCTTCAATCATCTCTTCTTGTATACACATGGCCACACATCTTCAATCATCTCTTCTTGTATACACATGGCCATACTTGTTCAATCATCTCTTCTTGTATACACATGGGCATACTTGTTCAATCATCTCTACTTGTATACACATGGCCATACTTGTTCAATCATCTCTACTTGTATATACATGGCCATACTTGTTCAATCATCTCTACTTGTATACACGTGGCCACACTTCTTCAATCATCTCTACTTGTATACACATGGCCATACTTGTTCAATCATTTCTACTTGTATACACATGGCCATACTTGTTCAATCATTTCTACTTGTATACACATGGCCATACTTATTCAATCATCTCTACTTGTATACACATGGCCATACTTATTCAATCATCTCTACTTGTACTTGTATACACATGGCCATACTTGTTCAATCATCTCTACTTGTATACACATGGCCATACTTGTTCAATCATCTCTACTTGTATACACATGGCCATACTTGTTCAATCATCTCTATTTGAAAACTCCTCCCATTGAATTGTTAATCATCTCTGCTTTAATAGCCAGCCCTCTGCTTGAGAATTTCCATTGCACTCATATCTCTACTCCTATCTATTATCTTCAAATATACACCTACATCTGTACTGATTCACTCCTGTGTCTACAAGCACATTCCGGTTATAACTTCTTGCACATCTTGATTTGTAATCTTAACATAAAATAAATCTCATGCACCTCACATGTTGCGCCCCCCCCCCCCTTTGTTGTTTCCATATGATTTCAGTGTTTTATCCTCTGTTCAGGTTTTGGAACTACAGCAACGACTTCAGAGTTACAGTAGCGCTGCAAGCCCTAATCAGAGCAGAGTTGTCACCCCTACCAAACATACGAGCACACCTCCGCCACATATGGACAGGTAATTACCTACCAAACATACGAGCACACCTCCGCCACATATGGACAGGTAAATCACCTACCAAACATACATGCACACCTCCGCCACATATGGACATGTAAACTACCTACCAAACATACGAGCACACCTCCGCCACATATGGACAGGTAAATCACCTACCAAACATACATGCACACCTCCGCCACATATGGACAGGTTAATCACCTACCAAACATACGAGCACACCTCCGCCACATATAGACAGGTTAATCACCTACCAAACATACATGCACACCTCCACCACATATAGACAGGTTAATCACCTACCAAACATACATGCACACCTCCACCACATATAGACAGGTTAATCACCTACCAAACATACGAGCACACCTCCGCCACATATGGACAGGTAAATTACCTACCAAACATACATGCACTCCTCCGCTACATATTGACAGGTAAATTACCTACCAAACATACGAGCACACCTCCGCCACATATGGACAGGTAAATTACCTACCAAACATACGAGCACACCTCCGCCACACATGGACAAGTAAATTACCTACCAAACATACAAGAACACATCTGCACACATATGGACAATCTGTGAAGTGTTGAACTTGACTTCAGTAAATTTTAGACTCGCAAAGTTACAATGTAACTTGCTGTACACCCAGGGTGGGGGTATTTTCAAGCAAGGATTTACTTGTAACATATAGATATCAACCCCAGTGTTGAATACTTTGTACCCCTGCATCAAGGCCAATAATACATGTTGCTCCTTAGATGCATTTTGTAATTCTAGAGAAGGGATTCTATGCAGAAAAACTAATGAATACACCGTAACCTGGCTGTAAAGTCATAATTGGGATCCAGAAAATAACAATTTCCATGTCAGCTGGCAAAGTTATTGCACTGTTTTATGCACAGCCATAAATGCTTGGATGGGGAATTGAAAATGATTTATTTAATAAATTAAAAGATTGTTGTATTTTTTTGGTGTTAATTCCCTTGCACGGTTTACAAGAGACTAGCTGTGACCATTGCCCTAAAACTGATGCTGCTTATAATATCCAATTTCATCCCTGATTGAAAGAAATATTCTACACCCGTTCCATGGATGATGGTTTGTGATTCCTTTCATTTCTACCCCAAAAAAAAAAAGGTTTTTACTTTTAACAACATTTCAGGAGGAGTGTTGAGTCTGAAGTCTACCCAGTGGCCAAGATGGCAGAGCTGAAAAAACTCAAGACCTGTGCTAGTGACATGCAGGTCCTGGGGTCAGAGGTCGCCATGCTAGGGGTGAGTCGCTAAGTCCTGGGGTCAGAGATCGCCGTGCTAGGGTTGAGTGGCTAAGTCCTGGGGTCAGAGGTCACCATGCTAGGGGTTAGGGGTGAGTCGCTAAGTCCTGGGGTCAGAGGTCGCTGTGCTAGGGGTGAGTCGCTAAGTCCTGGGGTCAGAGGTCGCCATGCTAGGGGTGAGTCGCTAAATCCTGGGGCTAGAGGTCACCATGCTAGGGGTGAGTCGCTAAGTCCTGGGGTCAGAGGTCGCCGTGCTAGGGGTGAGTGGCTAAGTCCTGGGGTCAGAGGTCATCATGCTAGGGGTGAGTGGCTAAGTCCTTGGGTCAGAGGTCACCATGCTAGGGGTGAGTGGCTAAGTCCTGGGGTCAGAGGTCGCCGTGCTAGGGGTGAGTGGCTAAGTCCTGGGGCTAGAGGTCACCATGCTAGGGGTGAGTGGCTAAGTCCTGGGGTCAGAGGTCACCATGCTAGGGGTGAGTCGCTAAGTCCTGGGGTCAGAGGTCGCCGTGCTAGGGGTGAGTGGCTAAGTCCTGGGGTCAGAGGTCGCCATGCTAGGGGTGAGTCGCTAAATCCTGGGGCTAGAGGTCACCATGCTAGGGGTGAGTAGCTAAGTCCTGGGGTTAGATTAATTAGAGGTTACCATGGTAGGGGTGAGTCTCAAAGTCCTGGGGTCAGAGGTCGCCATGCAAGGGGTGAGTTGCTAATAACCTCAAAGAACTTCTAAACAAATAAATAACAATAGTAGTAGTTGGGATTATTTGAAAAACACAATCTTGAAATGTTTTAAATACCTTGTTCATGAAGATTTGACTGCCGTAAAATTCAAGGCAATTGGTTTGACTTTGTTGTAGCTTGGCATGGGTTTCTGGATCACTTCGGCATCAAGTAATGGCAAATATTCAGATCGTTCTTGTTGTTTATAACTATGTCTATGAAGGTATTTTCTGTTATTGTAATGGTAAAGTCTGGTTGTTCCCACAAACTCCAATTTCCTCTCATAGGTACAAAGTACCCCCACTGCTGAACACCTGGTCCAGTCCCTGAATGACGGGTCGAGTGTGGCCGAGTTGATCAAGACAGTGTCCAGGGGCGGGGGTGCCCATTTGGGGGAGGTGGTGGTCAAAGAGTTTGAAGTGGAGCTGGAGAGGCGGCAGGCCAAAATTGACCATCTGAAGGTTGGTGACTTTGAACTTATAGTTTCAATACTTGGGGTTATCGAGGGCAGGGGCTTGAGCTATTAACATTTATATACCCATAAGGTTTTTGTTAAACTTCCACCTCATTCTCGTAAGGATTTCCCGTATTGCGAGCAACTGGTTTATAAAATTTAAAAAATTGCGTATAATTTATTTTTATTATAATAGTCATACTGACTTCATCTTTTAGGATAAGAATGGTTATTTTATGTGCCTAAATGACTGTCTTGAGTGTAATACTAATTTTACCTGTAGTTTAAGAATATTTCTTTTATAATAAAGTATAGCGAAATAGCATCTTCAAAAAACCGTAAAAACTGCCATAAAAACTTCGCGAATCAAGCTATAACACTAGTGAGGGAAATGGCCACCATTGCCGGAAGTCAAATACACCTTTTTTCACGCATTGAAGAGTTTTTATTTTCTGTAATTTAGTTTCTAAAGAGATTTCCATCGAGGTGCGCTTTTAAAAAGTTTGGTAATAGCGACTAGGCGCGCATTACAACGTTTTGTCAATTTAAACGATAATAGCATTAGGGCAGTGAACTAGACCTGAAGGTAATAATTGTACACTTAGGAAGGCAGGAATACAGATTCCAGCAACTTGTACAGGCTTAACAAGCACTGAATGTTGAGTTTATCAATAAAGTAAGTTAGTTTTGGGGACTTAAAATTAAGAAAAGTTGGTGTTGTGAAAATTGTGTTTTAAAATATGGGCAGTTTGAAGGGTAAAGACTCCTGGATTAAAATAAGCATTGTTATTTGAAGAGAGTATAGACCAATGAAAGAGTCAGGTCTTTGATCAGGCCTAGGCTTATGTTCATGGGGTCTAATGTGCGGCTCATTCCTTTGTTCCTACCAGGCTCAGAATGATGTCCTCACTGCCACGCTAGAAGAGAGCAAGTCTCACGCTGAGCGTCTGAGTGTCCTCATTGGCAAATACGAGTCCAACAACACAGCCCTACAGCTGGCGGCCGTCTTCTCTGACCACTGCATGGAGGCCCAGGATGTCCTGACGGCCCTACTGGACACTGAGATGGGTGTGCTGCTGGCCAACTGCCGGGCGGCTGGTCTCGGCGGGCTAGGTAGGTTTGCAGATGGGCACCTGTGGTTAGTGTAGCTGCAGTGACTGTGACATTGGCAAGGTAAGTGTGCTGGCGGCCACCTGTGGTCAGTGTAACTGCCACCTGTGGTCAGTGTAGCAGCCACTTATGGTCAGTGTAGCGGCCCCCTGTGGTCAGTGTAGCTGCCCCCTGTGGTCAGTGTAGCTGCCACCTGTGGTCAGTGTAGCTCCCACCTGTGGTCAGTGTAGCTGCCACCTGTGGTTAAGTGTAGCTGCCACCTGTGGTCAGTGTAGCTGCCACCTGTGGTCAGTGTAGCTGCCCCCTGTCGTCAGTGTAGCTGCCACCTGTGGTCAGTGTAGCTCCCACCTGTGGTCAGTGTAGCTGCCACCTGTGGTTAAGTGTAGCTGCCACCTGTGGTCAGTGTAGCTGCCACCTGTGGTCAGTGTAGCAGCCACTTTGGTCAGTGTAGCGGCCCCCTGTGGTCAGTGTAGCTCCCACCTGTGGTCAGTGTAGCTGCCACCTGTGGTCAGTGTAGCTGCCACTTTGGTCAGTGTAGCGGCCCCCTGTGGTCAGTGTAGCTCACACCTGTGGTCAGTGTAGCTGCCACCTGTGGTCAGTGTAGCTGCCACCTGTGGTCAGTGTAGCTGCCACCTTTGGTCAGTGTAGCTGCCACCCGTGGTCAGTGTAGCTGCCACCTGTGGTCAGTGTAGCAGCCACCTGTGGTCAGTGTAGCTGCCACCTGTGTGTGATCAGTGTAGCTGCCACCTGTGTGTGATCCGTGTAGCTGCCACCTGTGGTCAGTGTAGCTGCCACCTGTGGTCAGTGTAGCTCCCACCTGTGGTCAGTGTAGCTGCCACCTGTGGTCAGTGTAGCGGCCACCTGTGTTCAGTGTAGCTGCCACCTGTTGTCGGTGTAGCTGCCCTGACTGTGACATTGGAAGTTCTGAATTATAATATCGGTTCTGTTGATTCTGCCTGTACTGGCTCTACCTTTGACATGAGACGTCAGTTCTTTGTGATGTGTGGCTGTGACATTAGATAAACTTTATTTGTGACATTGCCAGGAGTGACTGCTGATGTAAAGACAGAACTATTTGATCAGCTAATGACTAGCAAAGAAAATGTTTCTTATTAGGTTTTTAATTTAAATGTTGTGGTGATTTATCCCTGTATGTCAAAATTGTATTTTTTTAATGATTTATGTTAGTCTATTCTTTTTTTTTTATTTTTGTTTTTATGATTTATGTTATTTTTTATTCATGTTTTTATGATTAAATATATATTTAAAAAATGTATGTTTTAAAGATTTCTATTTTATATCAAAATATTTGTCCCTCCCCCCCTAACAGTTTCCCAAGCCACAACCCAAAAATCAAAAACCTTAGGAAATTATTTTTTTTTACTTGAGTCCACCATTTATGAACAGCTGATATCCATGAAAGCTAATATTGTCAATCTCACGTTAGGGGAAGGAGATGATGACCAGGAGGAGATAACTGCCATCTTGCAGCGTGCACATCATGCTCGGAGGCGGGCTGAAGGCGTTGCCAGGCACCTGCTCACACGACTGGACCGCAACAGCCACATGACGGTGGGGTCATGCCACCCGTGGGAGGACTTATCCACAAACAGCCGCACAGCCAGGTACAAGCTGGTGTTTCATGGAGGCATCCTTTTCGATATGCCGACATTAAAGTTTCATTGAAAACACTCCATGGGCCGCAGTTTGTCCAAAGTTTGGCCCGCGTTAACATTTTACTCAGCCTGTGTTAACGTTTTGCTTGACCTCCGTAAACGTTTACTTGGCTTGCTTTAACATTTTACTAGGCCGGCGTTAACTTTTACTCACCCCGCATTAACATTTTGCTCGGCCCGCGTTATCGTTTTCCTCTTTTACTCGGCCCGCATTAACTAATTAACTATTACTTGGCCCACGTTAACATTTTGCTTGGCCCATCGTCACTTTTACTCAGCCAGTGTTAACGTTTTGCTCTACCAGCGTTAACGTTTTACTCGGTGCGCGTTAACATTTTGCATGGCCTGCGTTAACTCTTACTCGGCCTGTGTTAACGGTGTACTCGGCCCGCATTAATGTTTTCCTCAGCCGGTGTTTACTTTTACTCGGCCCGCGTTAACTTTTTGCTCGGCCCGCATTCACTGTCACTCTGCCCGCATTAACGTTTTGCTTGGCCCGCGTTGACGTTTTCCTCGGCACACGTTTACTTTCACTCGGCCCACGCTAACATTTTTCTCGGCCCGCGTTAATGTTTTACTCGGACACGTTAACGGTTTACTCTGCCCGCTAACATTTTGCTCGGCAAGAGTAAACATTTTGCTCTACCCACATTAATGGTTTACTTGGCCAGCATTAATGTTTTACTCAGCCCGCGTTTACATTTTTCCCTTGGCTCACGTTAACATTCTAATCGGCCGGTGTTAAAGTTTTACTCGGCTAGTGTTAACATTTTGCTCTGCCGCGCTAACTTTTACTCGCCCGTATTAACTTTTACTAGGCCCGCGTTAACATTTTACTCTGGCCGCTTAAACTTTTTTTCATCTTACGTAATTAATTGACTAGCAAATTTTTATTGTAGCGACAACGCATGGCAGCAAAAGTCAATGACATTTTTCAAACTCTGATTTAAAAAGCGGAGAAAGTTTTGTGAAGTACTTATGTTATGTGTATGAAATTCTATGATGTCTGATTACAAAATCAACGATGTAAGTTTTTTTTTCAAATTGGAAATTATAATCCAATTATTGTAATGTCTAATGATTATTTGAAAATCGTGGTAGTGTGCCCACTTTTTTCACCACAAAGCATCACCTTTACAAATTACAAAGAAAAAACAATCATCTTATTAAAAAGCCTGTAACTAAGACTCAACATATGTCATCTTTACAAATTATTTTAATCCTGACTGCACTTGATAGTAAGTTTTGAGAACCCTTGCTATAGGCTGAACTAAAAAGTGTTGAGTTAAAGTAAACTCGTAATAAGAGAAGCTGTTGTCAAGCAGTTCTATCTTAACACAATGCCTTGGGCACAGGGGCGGACTAAGGCTGCACAGGGCCCCCGGGCTGCAACCAAACGGGGGCTCCATCCAGCCAGCGTCCCTTAAAATAAAATGATTGTTAGCAGCTAATATATGACTGTAACTAAATATTAATAATGACAAAATAAAATAAACGAACACGAAGAAATAACTGTTTGAAGTGCTTGCAGTATGTTACAATTGAGTGTGAAAAGAAAAATTTAATTTTCCACTGCTGGGAATCGAACCCGACACCGGTTGCATCACGCGCCCGTGCTCTCTCCACACGGCTAGGGGAGCTTGTCTATACTGAGAAATTTTAAAAATATAAACTATATTTTATACTTTGTTCTCTAAGTGAGCCAGTTAAATCAAGTTTTTGCGATTATTAAGACAAGCGCGATCAGTCGGGGGCTCCTGGCTTTAGCCCGCTCAGCCCAAACCCCCCCCTTAATCGGCCATAGCTTGGGCAGAAAAATTAGTTTAAACCATTCAGTAAAGCAACTTTTTCTTTGCAAGTATTTTAACCCAGTTTTATTGGCCCCAATTATATGTAACTGTAATTATACTATTAAAATCAGATACGTTTACTCTAGAAAAGTTTATCGTCAAATCTCAAAACCTGGAATGGTGGTCATATTTATATTCAATCATAAATAGCTTAAAGGGTTTTTCAAAATTAGGACATCCTACGCCTCATTTCCTCACTCTCTCACACACTCACTCTTTCTCACTTTCTCTCTCTCTCTCCTACTCTCTCTTTCTATCTCCCTCTCTGATCTTCAGTTTCACTCCCGTCCTTTCTCTCTCTGTCTATCTCCCTCTCTGACCTTTGGTTTCTCTCCCGTCCTTTCTCTCTCTTTCAATCTCCCTCTCTGACCTTCGGTTTCTCTCCCGTCCTTTCTCTCTCTTTCAATCTCCCTCTCTGACCTTCGGTTTCTCTCCTGTCCATCCTCTATCTCTTACTCTCTCTTCCCCTCCAAGTATAATCTATATGTCCCGCCCCCCCAGTTTTATATCACCCTGCCCCTTGAGATAGATGAGGCCCCTATGATCATTCAAGAATGTTCTGTCTACCCCCCGCTGTTTTATATCACCCTGCCCCTTGAGATAGATGAGGCCCCTATGATCATTCTAGAATGTTCTGTCTACCCCCCACCCCCACAGCACTAGCAGTACCAGCAGTTCAAGTGATATTGACTTCAGCAAGGCCGACGAAGTCCGGCTCAGAGACCACATACAGCAACTCAAGTCTGAGCGGGCAGCCGTCAGGACCACAGGTAGGATCTTCACAAGATTTGTTGGCAGGATGTACAGAAATGTTTGGTGGAGGGGGGGGGGATGTTACATGTGCATGTTAGATTACTTTACATCTGAAGGAGAAGATTCAATCTATGATTTTCATTTCTTTGAGACAAGATACTTTTATTGATCTAAATAAATGGCACTGTTGTTGCTTTTTATCGCACTGCACACATTCATTTTCAGAACGTATTTAGAAATACATATTTTATCAAAGCCAAAATTTTTAAAAAATGGGAACAATTTAATCCGAAGACATGTTAAGTATTTCCCTAGCCAAAGTTTTTGCCATCATAAACAGCGATACCTGACTTAATTGAAACTTAACTCCCTTAGGGATTGTTTATTTATTTAGAGATCATTTAATTTTTTTAATGTTTTTCTAGTCATAATTTAAGGGGAAGGACTTCTCCCACTAATTGAAATAATGACCATGTCCAGTTTCATTTCCCATCCAGTAGATGATATAATGTCCCATGTCCCATTTCATTTCCCACCCAGTGCTTGAACTTGAAAGCGTCCATGTCGACCCAGTGACCAATGAGCCCAGGCGTAGGATAGAGGCCCAGAGACTAGACCTGGAGAACGCTGTCCTAGTTCAGGAGTTGATGGCGGTCAAGGAAGAAAAGGTTACTGATTGATGCCTGTATCAACATTTCAATTATTGATTTTAGACTTTGGCTGATCTTAAAGATTGGTTTCAGATTATTGATTTTAGACTTTTAAAGTCACATAAGGTTTTCTAAAAACTTATCACTCCGTCTCCATAATGATTTCAAGTATATATTGCAATGAATTGGGATATGAATTTTTTAAAATTTCAGAAAATGTATTTATTTTCAGACTGACTTCATTTTTTAGGATAATCTTACAGAATGTTTATTTTTTTCATATACAAAAGACTATCTTGTGTTTAGTCATATTTTTACCTGTAGTTTAGTACTATTTTTCTGGCCAAATAGTTTCGCAAAATTTCATTAAAAAAGGAAAAAACTACCATTATCACAAAATGAGCAAAAGCACTAGCGAAAGTAAACACTGACATTTCCAGAAGTCGACTAAAGCTTCTGTACTTAAATGAAGAGTTTCTACTTGCTAATATTTCATTACTCAAAAAAAAGCTTTACAGTGCTTTGGGATTAGAGGCAAGGCACGCTTTGGTACCTTAAAAGTTAAGTACTGATTGACTAACATTCTTTGATTTGCCTTAGGGTTCAAGGATGGTCTATGAGTTGGAAAATTACTTTTTTGGGGGGGGGGGGGGGGGGTGGGGGTTTTGTTGTTTTTTGTGAATTTTTTTTAAAAAAATCAATTTTAATATTTTTTTTCCCCCAAATGTCTTACTGATCAAAAGAATATTTTTATCTGACAGGCTGAACTGAAAGCTCGCAGTTATCTCCTGGAAAAAGAAAAGCGAGCCCTCGAACTCCGTCTCAGCGGCAAGGAGACGCAGGAGCAGGCCTTCAGAGTTCAGATCGATTATCTCAAAGGTGAGCTGTCCTACCAGCAACAGGGGAGCCAATCCCTGGGGCTCACCGGGCCTGGCTTCCTGGCAGAAATCAAGTCCCGCGAGCCGTGCGAGCTCATCCAGGACCTGACGGTGTCCATGGAGCGCGAGCACACGTTGAAAAACAGAGTTTCAGAACTCATGTCTACGCTTGAGAAAATCTCGAGAAATTCCGAGAGCCGTCACAAACAGTCGGCCGAGTTCGTCAATGACTTGAAGAGAGCCAACTCTGCTCTCATAGCCGCTTTCGATAAGGCCAAGAAGAAATACCAGGGCCGGCTGAAAAAGATGGAGGGTCAGCTGAAAAACTTGCGCGACAAGTACGAACTGGAAACAACGGCCCTGAGACAGAGGCTGACAACTTTAGAGACCAGAGGAGCTCGGACGATGCCCAGCGAGACATCGCTCTAGTCTTAAACACACCTGCTCGGATGGGTGCCGAATGGTTGAAGGAGTGGATGGTTGTGAGATGGAGTGGCTCGGACGATGCCCAGCGAGACATCACTTTAGTCTTAAATACCTGCTCGGATGGGTGCCGAATGGCTGAAGTAGAGGATGGATGTGAGACCAGAGGAGCTCGGACGATGGCCAAGGGAACATCACTCTAGTCTTAAATACCTGCATGGATGGGTGTGGAATGTGTGAAGGAGTGGAGACCAGCTTTGTGAACTCTCATAAACATTTTTGCTTGCAATGCCCCACATCTATTTATAACAATAATCACATGAGACCAAGGAACTTTTTTCACCATTTTCAACAAGCAATGAGTATAGTTCATCGTGCGCTTCTTACACGATTAGACAGACACATATAAAGGGTGGTCCTGTTTATAGATGACCAGTTTATGAATGTGACTTGACCAGTGTAAGTGTAAGTGAATCAGTGAGAGCATCGCCTTCATTCTGTCTAGTGTGAATCTTTTCTTACAAGGAATCTCAGTGTCAAGTAGATGCAGTGGCAAGTAAACCATTATTTCTATTTTTAGCTCTGGCTGTAAGTTCAAGGTCAGCATTGAGCCTGCCACCAATTTTTTTATGCTCCAATGTAAATTTTTCATTCAGTCATTAAGGTTGTGCTTTTTTTTTTGTTGTTGTTTCTTTTGTACATAAAACAGCATTAATTATACAAACACAATTTTTCAGTTACACGCTAATGTTTACTGTTATAGTCACAGAGTTCAAATATTTCCAGTCTGCTTATACTCTAGTCAGTTTGATGGATCCCAGTCCATTTGTAGCTTTGCTTTTAGCTCATGCATAATTAAATGTCTTTGTATTGATTCCATTCAGAAGAAGTGTTAAGTTTTAGTTTTAGATCAATTATTGCACCTCCCTGTTACACTGATGGTTAGTTTGACAGTGTTCCCAACTGGACTGTTATAACTAAATTTAGAAGCAAAAGCCTCCCCCGATTGTAGTGGAACCAGTGTTGTCAGTAGGGGACACCAAAATGTAAAATTCTGTATGTTCTTTTATTTGGCTCTGGATGAGTTCAATGGGGTAAGTTGTGAGGGGGTGACATCATGAGCTACCGCCCTGGGTGACTCCATGAACTACCACCCGGGGTGACATCATGAGCTACCGCCCTGGGTGACTCCATGAACTACCACCCGGGGTGGCATCATGAGCTACAGCCCTGGGTGACTCCATGAACTACCACCCGGGGTGACATCATGAGCTACAGCCCTGGGTGACTCCATGAACTACCACCCGGGGTGACATCATGAGCTACAGCCCTGGGTGACATCATGAGCTACCGCCCTGGGTGACACCAACCCTCTGAGTGGAACAGTTGATAGTGTCATCCTAATAGTATGAAAACGTTTTCATGGGCGGCCTAAACATACAAGGTTAATTGTTCATAATTTATGAAATTTCTTTTAAAGATTTGCCCTTTTTTTAGAGGAAGAATGCTCTTTGAATGTAGATTTTAAAGTAATGTTGTCAGTCCAGTTACAGTTTGTGTATCAAAACAAAATTCAGTTAATGAAGAGTATAGTATCAGTATCAGTGAATCTTGATGAATTATTCTCAACCTTCACTAAACTACTTTAAACTCTCTATTTTATTTTTACAAGTAATATGTAAACTTTACTTCATACAAGATGTACAAACAATTACTGAGTGCCATTTATAGGTACAGACAATTACTGAGTGCCATTTATAGGTACAGACAATTACTGAGTGCCATTTATAGGTACATACAATTATTGAGTGCCATTTGTAGGTACAGACAATTACTGAGTTCCATTTATAGGTACAGACAATTATTGAGTTCCATTTATAGGTACAGGACTAAATGAAGAACACAGAGACCACATAGAAGCTTCAAGAATATTTTGGTGCCCCCCCCCCCCCCCCCCCCTGGTCTGTCAGGTCTGTTATTAATATAAAATTCAAGAGCTAAATTAATTGTTTTGTGTCCCAGTCAGGTTTATATAAAACAACAACTTTAAGTTTTCTCAGGATGAAACTCTCCTGGGGGGTGTGTTTCCTGTATCATCAGCATTTAATAGTAATTTATTTATGGATGCAATAAAATGATGTTTTTTTGTTTTTGTTTTTAAAAGAACTGTATAAAAAAATTACGTCAGCTGTATTGTATCACAAGTTTATTTTCAAGATGTACTTAGCAGCTGTGTCAATGAGACCAGGAGGTTGATAGGGATCCCAATGGAATCTTCAGTTACAGAAAACACTTTTTTTGCCACCTCCTTATTACTATTAAATGTTGACTATAATTAGCATTAACTAAAATTTCCCGCCTGATTTTGTTCAAACATTTTTGTTTTTAAGTTTGTTTTAAAGACACAAGAATCAGAAATCAGGATTGTCTACTGCTGCATCCTAGCCAATGAAAGGTCACATTTTAGTCAGCTCTAAAAATACTTTCATTAAACTTCCCACATCCTAGCCAATGAAAGGTCAAATTTTAGTCAGCTCTAAAAATACTTTCATTAAAGTTCCCACATCCTAGCCAATGAAAGGTCACATTTTAGTTAGCTCTAAAAATACTTTCATTAAACTTCCCACATCCTGGCCAATGAAAGGTCACATTTTAGTCAGCTCTAAAAATACTTTCATTAAACTTTCCACATCCTAGCCAATGAAAGGTCACATTTTAGTCAGCTCTAAAAATACTTTCATTAAACTTCCCACATCCTAGCCAATGAAAGGACACATTTTAGTCAGCTCTAAAAATACTTTCATTAAACTTCCCACATCCTAGCCAATAAAAGGTCACATTTTAGTCAGCTCTAAAAATACTTTCATTAAACTTCCCACATCCTAGCCAATGAAAGGTCACATTTTAGTCAGCTCTAAAAATACTTTCATTAAACTTTCCAAATCCTAGCCAATGAAAGGTCAAATTTTAGTCAGCTCTAAAAATACTTTCATTAAACTTCCCACATCCTAGCCAATGAAAGGTCACATTTTAGTCAGCCCTAAAAATACTTTCATTAAACTTCCCAATTATTTTTTTAAAGGTCTAAAGTGTACACACGAAGACCATTAAGATATTATTAGGTAAAGCCTGGCAATTGAATGTTCTGTAACTGTAAGGGGCACGATGGTCGAGTGGCAGCGCATTCGACTGGCGTACCAAATGGTCACGAGTTCGAATCAATGCGAAGGCAAGGATTTGTTCCCGTGGCTAAGGGCGTCCCTGAGTCACCCAGCTCTGAATGGGTACCTAACACTAGTTAGGCGGCTGGGTAATGCGTGGAACCCTCATAGCCATGGCCTGTGAACGCTGCATCACTTGCCAACAGATCATCTGTCATGGTCTGTGGACGCAATTATATTCTGCATAGAAGGAGCTTCTGATAAGAACCTTGGTCTTACTGACCATCCTCGTCAGTGAAGGAGTTTGGATCTCCACAGATGTACATTTTATCTTGTCTCCACTATAATCCAGCCATTACTGTAAACACTAGCATAATAATTTATATACCTCCCTACAAGTCGGCATAATAATTTATATACCTCCCTACAAGTCGGCATAATAATTTATATACC
>MUZC01004500.1:409177-427899 GCA_002072015.1 Radix auricularia | reverse complement strand
AAATTTCGTTCCGAGAATCGGCTCAAGAATTAGAGATGAAACCAGATGAAATTTTATATTTCTGGCTTCTACAACATGAGACGACGGAAAGCATAAATGAATCACATGTTTGTTACATCAAACAGCTATGTCATTGACTGAAAGTTTTGAGTAAATAGAACGTCACTTTGGTCTCTTTGGATTTATGCACAACATCAATGAAATTGCAGAATTAGACATAAATGATTTGATGAAATGTGTCATCAATTTTAATATTGCGCACACCGATAGACTACATTAGTTTCAAATATTGATCCGAAGGATTTATGCTATGAATTGCAAATTATTTCAAACATTTTTCCAGATACGACATCGTATTCTCTTCATGTTTTACGTTTCATTTATGATCATCGTTTGAATACCGCCGTTCAAAATTTCGCTATAGCCCTTCGTATAGCATTGACAAGTTTGATTACTTTGGCATCGGGGGTGAGAAGTTAAAATTAATTTTTTATAAAACAAAACAATTTGAGAACGACTACGACGCAAGACGCCTAATACAGTTTGGTAATGATATCAATCGAACGAGATATCGTCTAGGCTCTGGATTATTGACAAGTTATTGCAGACTTTGCTGCCATCAAAGTATGAAAAGATTATTGTTGCTGAAGGATTACGACATATGCCCAAATATGTTTGTATAAATTTCAGCTAAATGTTGATTAAAATATAAATACAGGTAGTTTTCTTAATCAATTGTGCAAATTTATTATTTCCGTATGTATTATTCATTTTTCTATTACATTTAGGGCCACCAAATTCACTTCGCCTCGGGCCCCCAAACCCCTAAAGCTGGCCCTGTTTTCACGTCTATACCTAATACTTGGGTTTTAAGAATGTCCATAGGGTGATGGTTTTCAAGTCTATACCTAATACTTGGGTATTTAGAATGTTGATCGGGTGATAGTTTTCATGTCTATACCTAATACTTGGGTATTTATAATGTCCATAGGGTGATGGTTTTCACGTACATACCTAATACTTGGGCCACTAGGATGTTGATTTTGTGGTGGTTTTTCAAATCCCTGCCTAATTCTTAGGCTAGACCACGAGATTGATAAGTGTGACTCAATTACAAAAATCAATAAGGAAAAATAATTGATAAATTGTACAGGGCTCTTAAAGACGTATTACACAGAATCGGACTGCGATAAAGAGTTCTAAGAAAGTACGAGATACACAAACATAGGGTTACCATACGGTTGGGGTTTTCCGGAAACGTCCTCTTTTATTATGCCCCTGCCCGGGAAGCGTTCCATAAAAAATGGCCTTTGTCCGGATTTTTACCAGTCTGAGGTAAAGCAACTGAAGTGACATATGATCCCAACGTTAATTTGCTTAAATGAAGACGATTTTGATGCTAATGACTCAACTTAGGATAATTTTACTACTGTTAGGTAAAATTCAGTAATTTATTTACTACATGGCTGTTTCTTTTCACTCAGGTAGTATGGTGTACTAATACTAAGTTAATACAAGTTTATAATTAAATAAGAACACTATTTTATGTAGTTTAACTTTAATTGTATGGGTATGACATATAATACAGTTCGATCCTGTTAAGTCGCGATTCGTTACTTCGCGAAATCGGTCAAGTCGCTGTAATTCCATGGCTCCCAAATTTTGTGACGTAACATATGAATAAATAATACGTACTAGTGTACCAGGACATGTGTTGAAATATTTAATACGTGAGAATGAAATTATTGTAACTTTAAATAAATATTATAGGAAAGAAAAGACTATTTTTTTTTATTCCTTTAAATATTATCGCTAAATAAGTTACACTGAAATCTGCACTTAGTGCCGATGATTGCGATTCAACAAAGTCACGACTACATTAGGATTGACCCGAACGACGGCGACTTAAAGGGGTCACACTGTATAGGCCAGTGGTTCTTAACCTTTTTGGAAGTACCGAACCCCACCAGTTTCATATGCACATTCACCGAACCCTTCATTATTAGTAGTAATATAGATGCCTTGAGTCGGGTGCTGTCTTGACCTCCCTCCGCCGAACCCCGGCGACTGACTCACCGAACCCCTAGGGTTCGATCGAACCCACGTTAAGAACCACTGGTATAGGCCTTATTGGATGAAATTTGAGTGTCTTCTTGTTTCCATCTGACAGTTTTGGTAACAGAAGCACAGACCAACTTTGTTTTGAAAATAACGAACGGAAGCTTTATTTTTTTTAAATTATTTATTATTATTATTTTTTTTTTACTAATATATAAGTCAACATTTCCGCTGATGCCTTTAGTATAATATTTACTCAAAGAATTGACTTTGCTTAAGCTAATCGAATCCCTATTTTACTTAGTGTAATATTGAGGAATATATTCTTTTCTGTAAAAACTTTTGTATTTTATTATGAAAGCACTGAAGTCTTGGTATGTATAAGCATTAATGTGCTTTTTTTTTTTTTCTTTTTCAAATAGTTTAAATCAGAGGTCTCCAAACTACGGTCCTTTGGTCATGTGCGGCAAAAAAAAAAAAAAAAAAAAAAAAAAAAAACACACACGAAAATCGATCAGTATTTTGTCGATTTCTCGCAAACCATAACATCTATTGGGTTGAAACAAACGCAAAACGATAGCTAATAATATTTAAAACAATGTTGGGAAAGCTATTTTTGAAAAATCTTTTTTCGTTCTTATCCCGAAATTTTAGCTGTAATTTGCAGCAATTTGTAAATGGCAATTGTTTAGTTTAATTTTAGAATTATTGATTTGAAATTACTTTAACTGTACTGGGGTTTTCCCGGTTTGTGACTGCTTATGTTAGATTGTTGCTTGGTGCGCATTATATTGACACTTGATTTGTGTGACTTAGCGTTAGCGGATATGACGTCAAAGAGACAATATGCGGATGTGAACCGAAAAAATATCAGTATTTTGTCTAATTCTCGCCAACAACAACATCTATCGGGTTAAAACAAAAGGCAAAACGATAGCTAATAATATTTAGAGCAATGTCGGAGAAGGAATTTTTAAAAATGCATTTCCCTTCGACTCCCGTAAAATTTAGCAGCAATTTGTAGATTACAATGGTTTTCTTTACTTTAAGAATTATTGATTTGAAATAAATTTTAATGTAATCTAGAAGGATTAGCCTGGAAAAAAAAGTCGTATATTCCTTGTAGGAAATAGCGTTTAATCATTTTAAATTTTAATTTCCTCCTACCCTTTAAGAAATGTTTTCTCTTGTTATTTTAGCCTCTACAAATTTAAGCTCTTGAAAACGGCACATTTTCACACTTTTCAACACTCCAACATTTCTTTCGTTTTAAAAATTCGTATTTGCACTTTCCTCAAACTGTCATATAAGATTTAAAACAAAAAACAAAACTATACTTGTTAGCAGAGTCGGATTACGGCAGCAAGGGACCCGCGGCTGCAATTCAAACTTTGGCCCGGTCCAGCCAGCGTCCATTTTAATGAAATGATTTCTATTAGCTAATATAAACCTGTATCTTGTAAGCGGAGTGTAATTAGACCAAAAAGATAAATAGAAGTCAATTTAATTAAAATAAAGTTACATGAATTGCCGTTTAATTAAACTATTTATTATAATTAATTTATTTCAACTTAGAACTTTCATTTTCGAAATTTTTTTCAGGAAGATTGCATACTCGAAGTCACTTCAACAATGATTTACTTGGTACATCGCGAAGTTATCAATAAAGTCTGTAAAGCTAAGTGAGCTTACAAGTTCCTTGCCAATGCTCATCAAAGTGAACATACTAATTGCTTGTAGTCCCAATGCAAAATCTAACTTAATTTTTTTTTTAGTCTTCTCAACTTTAAATAGGATTGATCTCCTCTGCAGTTTGAAGTCTTTCTTGAGAGATAGATGTGAGTTTGATGTTTACATTTGGAAAGGATTGTGTAAAATGTTGCTAATTAAACAACAAAACAAACAAAGAGCAACATTTTTAGCTCTGTACATGTGCTTTGAGTTTTGCATTTGGCTACTTCCTATTCCTGACGGGCTAGACGGTATTTTTTAAAAAAGAGTTTTAATAATGGGACAAATTCTGAAGGAAAGCAGTCTTCGAAATATTTTGAATATTCTTCCATGAACTTGGCTGATCCCCATAGGATGGCGTCATTGCTGAGCATAGTTAGGTTTGCTAGAAAGCCAAATGTATCATAGATGTCTTTATATGCGTCTAACCGATGTTGTAACGTTAAAGGAAGTTTGTCAATGATTATCAGAAATACCTCAACCTTGAATTTTTTTGTCTCGTGGAAAATACTATTTCGGCCGAAGGCCCTTCATCAAACTGACAATTTATTAATTTTCAAATACTTTATATTAACTTTTCTGTATCACTGTCTGTCGTGGTCCCACCAACCTCGGAAAGACAAAAATAAAAAATATGACCCATTTTCCATGATCCTATCGAGCTGAAACTTTGCACGTAGAATTGTGTCACCTAACATAGAATTGTGTCACCTAACATAGAATTGTGTCACCTAACATAGAGTTGTGTCACCTAACATAGAATTGTGTCACCTAACATAGAATTGTCTCACCTAACATCAGGGTTGTTATCAATACTAAAAAAAAGTATTGGCAATACCAATACCAATACAATTTTAAAACCAGTATTGCAATACCAATACAATTTTAAAACCAGTATTGCAATACAATACCAATATTTATTTATTATTGCCTTACCAATACCAATATTTGGGTCATTCGACGAATAAAACACAAATACGTAATTCATCGCTCTATATCACTTACATCGATAAACGATAACAACATTTTCGGCTAATTTAGACAATGTTTGTTTAACCAAATTTTGTCCAATAGTTAACACTTGCTTCATCAGTTTTCCTCAAAGCATTCAAAAGTCTTTGACAACATATTAAATAAGTCGGCATACCTTAACGTCCTTAAGCAACAAGATTTTTAATATGTATACTGTACACTGTACACATATTGTGAATGAATGAATGGATGGATGGATGAATGATTGAAGCAAATGACTGTCATAGAAAAGCAAATGATACATAAACGGTTAAACATCATACTGTGACGATCCGTGGTTGTTCTATGTTTATCTATCCTTATCTACTCTCACTGTTATTCTGCTCTTCACACACTTGGTTAATTATTCTTAAAACACTGAACACCAAGGCAGAATGTATACTTCATTACGTTTAATCACTTAACTTCTGTACATTCATTATTCGTACATCTCTCTAACACATGCGTCTATCTACCTCTACCTCCTACTTCATAACTCCCTCTCTCTCCCTGCGTGTCTCTCTATCCGTGTGTGTCTCAGTCCGTCTCAGTCCGAGCGTTAGTCCATTCCAGGCTCCGCCCCCAGATTCCCAACCCCCACCGTCGGAAAGTCAACTGTCAATCATCTTGTACCACCCCTAGGTAAGACGGGGTGGGTTGGTTTGACGTAATTGTCAGTAATCCCCCCTTCCTCGTCTCTGACCCGCTCTCCATGTCGGCTCCTTTCATCTTACTTACGGCCGAGTATCTCGGTCTGCCATACCTGACACCTGGGCTAGATTATTTGCCCGCCTGACCAGCTCCCGTCTTCAAAGCTTCCCAATTCAAGCGAGCAGTTCGCACCTCTGGCCACCTGGACTCGCCCGGTAGTCCAGCGGCACCTCAAAGGCCAAACATACGCAGCGCCCTAACCGCCCTAAATTTCCCACAATACTATAGTAAAAACAGTCAGACCGAGTTAGTGGATTGCATAACATCTGGAAAACTAACGATGAACAATGAATTTTAGTAGAGTTCACAGGGTAACGCCACCTATTTGGCCGTTACCACTTAGCAAGGCGAAGAAAAGTAACCATTTCAAAATGCGCACTGCTCAGTCGTGAACGAAGAGGGGAAAATAATCGTCCTAATGAAAACAACCTTTCAACAGCAGCGCTTGAAGGAAGTCCTGTATTCAGGTCTATGTATATTTTACGGATATGTGGATAGGCGTTCAATGATGCAATACTGTCTGAAGTGTCTGCCAAGTAATTATTAATTTCTTGATTCACATGAGGTGAATCATTCACACGATGTCGTCTGGCTGACAATCCAGCGAAGAAGTCTGGCTGATTATCTGTACCATCAGCAGCAGCCGACGTTGCTTTCTGATCATCAGTAGGAGCTATGGCGGATTAAAGGGGGGGCTGATCGGGCTAAAGCCAGGGGGCCCCCGACAGTTTGGGGGCCCCCAAACTTTTTATATTGTATAATAAAAGTGTACAAATGTTTGCAGGAACCCTTGACAATATATTAAAAAAATATATATTATCTAAACAACTGTTTGCAATTTAGTCTTAATAATCGATAAAACTTGATTTAATTGGCTCAGTTAGAGAACATAGTATAAAATATAGTTTATATTTTTAAAATTTCTCACATTAGACAAGTTCCGCTGGCCGTGTGGAGAGAGCACAGGCGCGTGATTTAACCGGTGACGGGTTCTATTCCAAGCAGTTGATAAATAAATTTTTCTTTTCACACTCAATTGTAGCATACCGCAAACACTTCAAACAGTCATTTCTTCGCGTTTCTTTTCATTATTAATATTTAGTTACAGTCATATATTAGCTGTTAAAAATCATTTTATTTTAAGGGACGCTGGCTGGTTAGGGCTAGGGCCCCCGTTTGATTGCAGCCCGGGGCCCCATGCAGTCTTAATCCGCCCCTGAGTGGGAGCAACCAACAGTGATTGTGAAACGCGTCTCTTGAGTGCTTCAATAAGATGCGAACACTGTAAATCATCATCTATCTATTCCAACTTGAATTTGGGATGTACAACGGATGCCAGCTGAGCATCAATGCTGGCAAACATGTTTGAAAATCTTCTATCGATGGCATTCAAAAGACATGATGCTAATGGAGAACAAATTACGAGACGATCATTCTGTCCTTGATCAAGAAACACTTTTAACTGAGCCTTCATCACGACAAGTGTTGGTAGAAGGAAACCAAGGCCAATGTCTTTTTTAGTTTCACCCTGCAAAATATCTAGTCCACAGCAAACAGGCTTCATAACAGCAACATACTCTTTAACAAATGTTTTCTGTACAGACTGTAGTCTTTTGATATCAAGTTCATCCCAAAGTTTGTCAAACTTAACTTCCATGTCACTTACACAGAGAATGTTGTAAACTCTGGTGACAGCATCATACATTGAATTCCACCGGGTTTCACCAGGTGTTACCAAAAGCTGACCAAGTGAATCCTTGATCTTTTCACAAGCTACAACTGATCGGTTTTGTTTATTCCAGTGGGCTGTCAACTTTGAAAATGTCTGAACTGATGTTCTTTTATAAAGTGGATACTCAATTTTGGCACTGTCACTTATTGCTACAAGGCTGAGCAAATGACAGACACACTTCCAATATCCCGGAAGGTGATACAGGATCTGATCGTCATCTGCACTGCTTGTTGGGTTCAAGGTCTCGTCAATCTCCTGATACTGAATATCTGAACAGGCACACTTCCAATGTGCCGGAAGGTGATACAGGATCTGATCGTCATCTGCACTGCTTGTTGGATTCAAGGTCTCATCAATCTCCTGATACTGAATATCTGAATCGTCAGAATTGTTCTCACCATTCTCATCCATTTCCACGCTGCTATCTTCAGACTCATCAACTGAAAAGAGACGGAATGCTTTTATGAAGTTTGACCCACTGTCAGTGACAGTGAAACATATCTTATACTGCAACTCATACTCTTCAAAGATCTCCTCCAGTGTTTTTGCTATTACATCGTAAGTATGTTTGCCCTTTAGTTGACGGACAGCAAGACAGGCAGCCTTTCGTGACAGGGTATGATTATCTAAATAAATGCACGGTTATTCCCAAAAAGCTGCACCTCCGAGACGTCCAGCAGTCTGCTGTAGTGCAAACACGATTCACTGAACATAGTGTATCTTTGAGTTCTCGTTTCTTCAACTTGAAACGTTCTTCCAACTGCTTTGTTGCGGTTTGTCGACAGGCTGGATACAGTCGGCCTTGTGTGATTTGGTGGATGAGACGACGGAAAGAGTCAGTGTTGACATGATGCACAGATAGAACACTGTCCATTATATAATCTACAACAAAACTATCAAGCTGTTGTTGAGTCAGCACTGAACAGGATTCTAGCGTGGTCTGTTTCAATTTAGATCCTGAGTTGTTTTCATGTAATTTCTCACTGTGACGTTTTGCACCCCACTTCTCCTGTCGCAGTTCATCACAAAGTTTGTTGAATTTGGTAAGACATGACGGGTGCACAGCTGCAATGTGTTTCTTAAGATTCTGACGAGATGTGTTCACACATGATATTGACTTCTGTTGGCCACCAAACGAACATTTCTTACAACGATACAGCGAATTGCCCGCCTTTTCAGCCGGACCAACTTACTGGAAGTATTCTTTTGGCACAGGTAAACTACTGCTACGACTGGGGACATTTATTGGGGTACTGATATAGTCTGTGAAGTTGTGGAAGTGTTGTGATGTGCCATGGTTTAATGTCTCTGAAACAAACAAAACGTTACATATTATAATTATAGTTGGCAGACACATGCATGGGTAGTGGAATGGTGACATGAGTCACATGGCCCAGAAAAGACCAGCATTAAACCTTGTTTAAAGTATACATTTATATTAATTTGCTAATTAAAGCAACAAGAAAACTAAAATTTTTGAGACTACAATATTTGAATTAGTTATATGATAGTACTATTTCCCTCATAACTTTTTTAATTTTAGAGATATGGTTATTAAATTTTCATGAGACATTCATAATCCAATTTACAAAACAATGAACAAGGAATGTTTAAATTATATCAAGATTTTGAATTTTGTAAAAATATATTTGAAGGCTTGTTGAAGAAAATCAAGAGTGAATATTATTGTTTTTTATATATATAAATTCAAATCAGTACAAACAGTTGCATGCCTAATGTATTATTAATTATTTATATTGTAAATGTAAGTTTAAACTGAATGCAATATATTATTTTTGGAAATACCCCGCCCCACCCCGCCGATTCCTGATTACTGAAATTTCAAATTAAAATCAAAGTCTATTAGTATTTGAAGTTTTAAGTATCTTATCAAATTATAATAAGAATAAGAACATTACATTTTTACTGTCGATTTCTGAGTAAATAACTTGTATTATTTATTAGATGCGAATTTACTTAAATGTCATTCATAACTTGACTGACATAACATGTAACATCGTTCATGCCTTACTTAATATATTATCACATATTTGACAATTGAAGATATTTAGAGTTCTGCAATGAAATATCATTTTAATCTCTTTTAATTATGTCTATGTCTATGTTACTTAGTAATAATATCTAATTAATTTTAATTGACATTTCTTTCTTTTGATTATATAATATATGTAAAAATATTAAGTGTTTGTCAAATGTATATGTCCTCATTTTTGTAAAAAGAAGCTGGTAAGAAATAACAAAAATGTTAAACATCAAACATTAAATAAAAAGATTACAACAATATTTTCATTATTAATTCTAAGATAAGTATCAATTTGGACTTAGCATTAGGTAAAAACTTCTAATGATGCTCTTATAATTGATTTTAATAGCATACCAAATAGTTATAAGTTATAAATAATATAAATATTACTAAGTATAATTAATTAATATAAATATAATATATACTAATACCATACAATTATATACTAGAAAAATAATACTATTAGTATTAGGGTCTAATGTTTTATTAATAAAGTTAATTGGACCTGTATTTCTTTGTGAACTGACTTTAATATTACTAATGACTAATGCTAAAAATTTTGAATTACTATAACTATAACTGTTATAGTAATTATTGAATTAGTATTGTCTTGTAATTACAATATTAAATATTAATATAGTTTAGTTTATTTATTTATATTTTAATAAAATTATAATTATATAAATAATAACAATTACTTATATTTATATATTATAATTATAATGACTTATATTATAATTAGGCCTATACATAGCCTATTATTAAAATTAAAGTTAAACAATCCATTCATACGGGTCCAAACCCCAGTAAAATTTTAGAAGAATGTATAAAATATTTACTGAATTGTCTAAATTACTGGCACTGGCATCTTCTTATATTTTATTTACGTCCTTAAACTTAAATAAATAAATAATAAAATTAATAAGAGCCATTAACAGCAACCGCTTCTCGGAGATGACTCGATGACGATCGACATTTTTATAAGTTTTAGACTTAGCCAATCACACTTTGAAATATTATAACTTTTGAGAGCAGTTTTTGTTTTAAACAAAATAAATTGATTTGGGTTCCAAAATGAATTAAGAACATCTCTTTGTTAACAGTTATATTGTTTGGTCTCAACGAAAGTTATATGATGCTATTTACGTACTTACCGATCAATAAAAAATATAATTCCTCACCGCTGGTACACAAAACTGTCGGAAAAATGGTATCAGTGATCAGCGTAGTGACTAAATGTGCAAACTACAATACTGATGACGAATTACACAATTATTCAAAAAATCGTGACGTAAAACGCAAAAAGGAATTTTTTATATTCACCTTTATTCACAACCAATGTTGTAGAGAATTTATTGAATATTGCTTTTAGTATTGGTTAAAAATCAATACCAATATCAAAAATAAGTATTGGCCATACCAATACCAATATCAAATTTCAAGAAGTATTGCAATATCGTCCCAATACTTAACAAAAGTATTGGCAATACTACCAATACCAATACAATATTGCAATATTAACAACCCTGCCTAACATAGAATTGTGTCACCTAACAATGCATTTTATCAAATTTCAGATCGACCAAATGTCTGTAATTAAATGTACTGGAATTAAATAATTGAATTTTTAGTTTATTTCTATGTAGCTCTAGGTAGCATGTGTAGCTTCTGCCACAGTTGACCTTTACTAGTCACTGGAGCCTCACTCCATCCCTCGATATAAAAGGGGTCTGTGGCGCGGTTCGTTATATATTGAACATAATCAATATTTTTAGTTATACTCCTATATAAGAGATTTATAGTAAAAAACTTTGTTTTTACGGGTTTTTTAATTAATCGTATTGAATATTGTTTACATTTTTCTCCATGGACTTGTCCTTTCATTTTTCGTCATAGGAATCACATACAGAACAATGTCTTTTAACAAACTCAAGAAGAGATTTCAAGAAATTTACGGCTGAATTCAAAGATTGTCCCCGCTCTAGAAGGAATACACTGAAATATTTCTAAAATTGTGTTCGAAATTTAAAGTGAAATAGCGAATACAAGTTTTCCAAGTTCCTTCCGAAGTCATCTGTCGCACAGCTTGTTTTTTTGTCAGTTGCCACTTCTTCAAGTGCTGTGATATTCTCATGGTAATGATTTATTATCGGACCTTACAGCATCGTGTCGGGCTGACCATCCTGTTTCAGACAGGGCTTTGTTAACAGGTAACTCTCTCAGGGGTATTTGAGGTATCTGCCAACGATAAGTAGATGCAAAAAGCCGGGTAAAAAGATTTTGTAGAAGGCTAAGAAATCTGACTGCAGCAGTTTGCCTGAAGAAACCAGGAAAGCCAACGCTTTATCCACACTTAAAACTCTAGTAAGAATGAAGGACTAAACACAAACTATAGTTAAGCATAGGACGCAATAATCTTCTGTATGGAATAATCGTCTTTAACAGATAAGATGAGGTAAGGAACTTCAGCTTCACTTTTCCAAACCAAATTTAAATTAAGGAAATGTGCTGTGCACGGCACGAAATGAGCAACACTGCGCTTCTCACGAAGTATAACCTGGACTCCGTCGTACCTACCACTCATATTTGCAGCATCCTCGTATGACTCTCCAATGCATTATTGAATTTAAATGTCATTTTCTTCCACGAAATGTCAAATGACTTGGGCAATTTTAGATCCTGTATGGGAATACATTGGTGTGAATTTGATGAATCGCTCAAAAGGACCAGATTATCTAACATATCAGATGGCCAATGTTAACTAGTCCACAAATATCTGGCGTGCATGGAGTCTACAGGTATAAAGAAATACTTAGCAGATTTTATTTCAGCAACAATAGATCTAATAGCCAATACCATTCGAACCATCCGTTCAATAAACTCTTCATAGATATTTGAGGAAATATAAGACGTGATTCCTCGTCCTTTCAATTTCCATGTTGGCAGATGTTTGGCAAGAAATGTTTCACACTGACTCAGTAGTTTAAGTATTCCAAGGTTGTTACCATTGCTCGGTGAACCTAACAGTTCATTTTTGCTACGGAATCTTCTTGTCTTAGATAAACATACGCTCTTTCTATGCACAAGATAAATGCGTCCACAGACCATGACAGATGATCTGTTGGAAAGTGATCCAGCGTTCACAGGCCACGGCTATCAGTGTTCCACGCATTAACCAGCCGCCTAACTATTTTATATAAGAACAAAAAATACATTTGGGCCCCCAGTTAGTGATAAATTAAATTTATTTTATCCTGTTAACATCCCGGGAGTGTACTCAACAACTTCCCAAAGTTTCATGATTTTACTTACACTGTATGTTTGTGAGTTAGTGATGAGTGAGTTTTAAATAAGAAAAAAAACTGCAGTCAGGCCCCCGGCCCCCAATGAGTGGGAGTTTTAGAATTCTTTTAGCACCAATTATCGTCCTGGGAGTGTACTCAACAACTTCCCAAAGTTTCATGCTTACACGGGAAGTTGGAGATTTAGTGATGAGTCAGTTTTATATATATTAAAAAAAAAACTACATTGGGCCCGGGCCCTCGTTGGAATGATAATATAAATATTTTTATTTATTTAAATATTTAAAGTGCCTTTTTAAATCACTGAAGTTTACTCAACAACGTCCCAAAGTTTCATGCTCCTACCTACACGGGGATTAGGAGAATTAGTGATTTTCAGTTTTTTTAGAGTTCATTTAAGGAAAATAATCGTTTCTCGGCCCTGGCCCACATAAGCGTGAATTTTAAATTCTTTTTCGCCATAATTGCCGGGAGAGTTTGCGCATCAACTTCCCAAAGTTTCATGTTTTTACCTGCACGGAAAATTGATTGAAGAATTATTGATAAATCAGTTTTTAATATTAGAAAAAAAATGGGCATCAAGCCCCCGGTAAGTGATGATGGAAATACATTATGTGCCTGTTACCACTGCGGATGTGCACTTCACAACATCCTAAAGTTCAATGCTTCTAATTACTCGAGAATTAAGATTTTAAATTTTTATATAGCCCATATAAGGGTGAAAAAGTTTTTGCTCCCCCCCCCTCCCCGGCCAAAAATAAGCGGAAATGTTAACATTATTTTTCGCCTATTATCGTCGTGGGAGTTTGCTCAAAAACTTTCCAAAGTTTCATACTTTAACCTGCACGGAAAATAGGCAAATTTGTGATGAGTCAATTTTTTAATATGAGAAAAAACAAGTTTGAACCCCCGTGTCAGCGGTAGTTTTCTAGGGGTTGTAGCCCCTCTCTACTTTTGTCCACTCGCACCAAATGAAACGCCACAAGTTCTTGTCATGCGCTATCTTTATTGTCGCGGATGACCGTACATATAGAAATAAGCGCAGGTACAGACTTTCTCTCTCTCTAGTCTGTGTACGTCTGAGCCCCCTGTTCGCCGCTGTGTCCCGTACTGTCACACACACACACCCAGTTATATACCGGTCTGCACTGCCCTTGCATGGACTCAGTCATCTGATCCACGCCCCACGTGAACATCGCTCACAACACAATCATCCACGTGAGGTAGCTGTGAACTAAGTCACGAGACATTCACCCGCGGTCAAACCGCTTTAACACACAGTGATTCTCATACCGCTGACAATCACCAACTGACACTTTGTGGAAACTGGCTTCATACGGTAATGATGTGTGTTCAAACTTTGCAACTTTCGTTCGAATATTGCTAACTCAGGCCACTTCCATTACATCATGCTAGAGATTCTTCTCAAAACTCAAGTTTATAAAAAAAACAATATCTCAGGAGCAAAATGACGTAAGAAAGACTTAGCAGCATGGCTTTAATATCAGTAGAGTCAAACATACTAGACAGCATTTACCTAGATGTTGTTATTGATGTCTGTGTTGTACAGACAGCATGACGTGGTGTTCTATGGATTGAGATAAGTCACTTTTCCAATATCTCGCCAAATATCATTACAAAAGTCTTAATAATTAATTTTTGTTAATTTTACTGATATACCGTACCTTATCTGATTTAAGAGTTATATATTTATTAACACATTATCTCATGTGAAATATCAAAATACAGCCCCCCCCCCCGCCTCCAAAGAGGCCAAGCTTCCCCGGCTCAAAATCAATAGCCACGTAACTGAGTTAGTGTTCATATAACTGGGTTATTGTCTTTTTATTTAGCTAAAAATAATTGAACATGTTTTGACATTTTAAAAAAATGAAGACAGTGTATGACATCTAATATCTGATTCTATACAAGACAACTTTGTTCTGAAACTCATAGCAACATTACAATTCAGTTTATTGAAATAATCTGCATTTTTTAAATGAGACCAAACAATATTCAAAGCAAAGTGAAAGCGCTGTAGTGTCTCTATTCGTCTAAGTGCATCATTCTCGTGCACTCGGATTTCACTGCCTTCAACATGGGGAATTTCCCTCGTCCACAGAAAGTCCCTTTATAATCGTCCATCTCAACGTTGCTCAAAACCAAACCCCCGTAGTGGTTTTGACGAATGAATCGAACCTAAAATATTTATTGATAATTTTTTTTTCGTTTGTAATGTTATTTTGTTTAATGTTTATTTTATTTTAATTAAAAAAAAAATTCTGTTGGGGGCTCCGGACAAATCCGGACTTTGGTCATTTTTTTCGAATCCGACTCCGGCTCCAATCAAATTCACCTCATAATTCCGGCATAACACGGCTCAGAAATTGAAATACAGTACAGTCCTTATTTGTTAAATTTTATTTTTTAATTTCTTTACTATTAATATTTTTTTTTACGTTACATTTTAACGCACCAAATTTGTACTTAAAAAGTTAAAATATTGCACTTTATTTGCACTTTATTTGTAAATATTACTTGCTATTGATGTTCAATGTAATATATGTTTTGGAGCACCAGTGAGGGGGTCTTGGGTGATAATTAACTCGTAGACCAGCCAGACGTATGGACTGAGCTGGTCAGAGTGTAGGAGAGTCGTAGCAGGGCGGACTTAACACATAGTGTCGTTGGGCATTTGCCCGGGGGCCCACGATAGAGGGGCGCAATGGGAATATGTTTATTTATATATATCATGTATATTTTTTTCCTGCAAGGGGGAGGCCAACACTATTTCTTTGCCCGGGGGCCCAAAATGGTGTAAAGATTTCTCTGAGTCGTAGTGGACACGGTGTAGGATAGCGAATCTTTTGAGCATGACCACCAAGAAGTGATAACAATTATAGAGAGACAGTTACTTTGATCGAGATCATTGCGATATATTGATGTCAAGGGACACTGTTATAGAGACAGTGAGTTTTATACAAATTTAGGAAATGTTCTTCTGTTCACTGTGTCACATGATATTATTTGATGTGTGATTGGTATGGAGAGATCACGTGATGTATGAATACCAGAAGGCTTTGCGCGGCAGTTGAATGTGTTTGAATACAGAGGAAAGAATTAATTTGTTCCACTAATATATATTTTATTATTTAAAAAGTGTACATAAGCTCTAGTATAGGTTTAAAGTTAATAGTGTTTCAAAGGACTTCTTCGTTTTAATGTGAGGCGGAGTGTGACAGTAATTAACGCCTACAAGTGAGAAAACGGCGCAACAACAAAATAGTGACATACTGTAACATGATTTAAAGTAATTAAATATTATTTGAATTTATGCGTACATACTGTCTCAAAATAACGTCAACATAAAATTAAAACAAGCTCCTCTAACAGATGAAATAAACTTTAATTAAATGTTCTTATAAACACACTTGTATTCTTTGAAAATTTAATCAATAAGAGATCTGTCAAAATTACCTTGGCCTTCAAACTGTTTTCGTTCTCAAAGGTCGTAAATCGATTATCTTGTATGTGATACGAAGATTGAGCCAGTGAGTCCCAATAGACTTTTCCGCCCTTTTTTATCACATCACATACATGGTAAATAAATTACATGCAGAATAAGGATATAAGTTTGACCGTATTCTTCCATTTTTCGGAAAGCTTTTAAGCACTAAAATATTTTGATTGCTTTTAATTCCTTTTCACAATATATATATACTTTTTCCTTTTTTAATTTCCCTTTTTCGTATCCTTTTTACAGAAACTCCCTAAATGAAATACATTTCACATAATTTTTTAAGCTAAATATATTTCTTTTTTAAAGAGCATATAATGATAACAATAAATAATATACATTATTATTTATTTGAGATTCTGTTGTTATAGTTTTATTGTTGAAGTTAGTTTTATGTTAAAATATAATTATTTGGAAAATCAAATGAGAACATTATTTTAGTGGAACATTTTTTTTGAAAGCGTCTATATAAAAGTACTACGAGCTTAAAATTTGATTTTTAAAAAATTATAATTCAATAAAAAATCATAAAAATGATTTTTTTTTTAAAAAGGTTTTTTTTTTTTTTTTGCTTCAGCTATTTTCAATGCTTAGAGCTTAAAAAAATAATAAATGCGTCATTTCAAATAACCACGAATGAAAAGTCATATTGGCTATTTTATAAAGGGGTGTACCGAATTTCAGCATCGGTTCCGACGATTTTTACAAACCCGCCTCCGGCTCTGCCGCCGGCCGGATTTCTCTTCATAAATCCCGCCAAATTTAAAAAAAATTGAATATGGTACAGCCATAACTTTAAAATACAAAGTTCTATATTTATATAGTTTATTTCAAAACAGAAAGTCAAAAATTATGAGGGATATTCCGTAAATAGGAAGAAATCTACCGTGAATATTACATTAATTACTTTACAAAAATAACATCTAATCAATATATTTGAAAACATTTTTAAAAATCAAGCTGTATATTTTATATATAAAGTCGTTATACCATTGTAATGTGATGTGTGCCATGGCTGTCTTAAAAAGAATAAATGTCGATTGCTGTACTTTCTTTTTCTTTTTCCCGTTAGATTTCTTCATGTTCAACTAAATGTGTAATGTAAATTGCGTTTGGAATTTAGAGCCATTGAATTACAAGTCTCATGTACTTTTGACCAGTGGAGTCACTAGGTTTGATGTCACACAGTGAGGTAGCTCATGGTGTCACCCCACATTACTCATGTAGTTTTAATCAGTGGAGTCACTAGGTTTGATATCATCCAGTGAGGTAGCTCATGGTGCCACCCCATTAAAACTCATTTAGTTTTAGCCAGTGAAGTCATTAGGTTTGATGTCACCCACTGAGGTAGCTCATGGTGTCACCCCACAATACTCATGTAGTTTTGACCAGTGGAGTCACTAGGCTTGATGTCACCCAGTGAGGTAGCTCATGATGCCACCCCACAAAACTCATGTAGTTTTAATCAGTGGAGTCACTAGGCTTGATATCACCCAGTGAGGTAGCTCATGGTGCCACCCAACAATACTCATGTAGTTTTAACTGTGGAGTCACTAGGTTTGTTGTCACCCAGTGAGGTAGCTCATGGTGCCACCCCATTAAAACTTATTTAGTTTTAGCCAGTGAAGTCACTAGGTTTGATATCACCCAGTGATGTAGCTCATGGTGTCACCCCACAATACTCATGTAGTTTTGACCAGTGGAGTCACTAGGTTTGATATCACCCAATGAGGTAGCTCATGGTGTCACCCCACAATACTCATGTAGTTTTGACCAGTGGAGTCACTAGGTTTGATATCACCCAATGAGGTAGCTCATGGTGCCACCCCACAATACTCATGTAGTTTTTACCAGTGGAGTCCCTAGTTTTGATATCACCCACTGAGGTAGCTCATGGTGCCACCCCATTAAAACTCATTTAGTTTTAGCCAGTGAAGTCACTAGGTTTGATATCACCCAGTGAGGTAGCTCATGGTACCACCCCACAATACAAATTACCCAATAGTTTTACGAGTATACCATGCATTATAACGGGGACATACACTATTATAAGTACTGGAGTCACACCTTGCATAGGGGTCGGCATCACCTGCACCCCCACCTCTAATGAGCCTCTGGTTTAAACAGTTATAACCGTAAATAAATAGAATTTTGGAGGTATTATTTCTTAACTTTACAATTCTTCAACAACAACAACAAGAAAATTTACTATGCATTTTCAAACGGAAAAAAATCACATTTAGAATGTATTTTGATAATCGTCAATATATATTTTCCCAATAAAATGATAAAACTAAAAATAAATCGAATGATACAACATGCATAGTCTACTTATACAACTACAATCATATTACCTCATAGACTGGAAAAGCCACTCTGTGGTAAGCCGAAGGAGTGTAGTTTAGTGCCATACTGACACCAATAGTCATGTCGCTGGCATTTTTAGTCAACAGTTGAAAGCCATATAAGGCAAGACCTACATTCAGTTTATCGGGTGGCATTCCTAAATTTACCCAGATTTTTGCAGTTTCTCTCTATTGGATTTTGTCAAGTTATGTTAACGGGTTAAAAAAAGGATATTGAAGAAAATTAATTTCATACATTATAGAGAAAAAA
>MUZC01004500.1:378574-406867 GCA_002072015.1 Radix auricularia | reverse complement strand
ATTCTCCAAGTTTCCGTGTAGGTAGAAGCTTGAAACTTTGGGAAGTTGTTGAGTATTCCCCCCCCCCATTCCTTCCCGCGATGGTAAGATTAAATCACCTCTCACTAGGGTGACGATTGTCGAAATATAGGTTTTTTCCCCAATGTGAGGTTTATAAAAAAGACGCATCTTTAAATCTCCAAGTTCTTGTGTACGTAGGAGCCTGAATGGTTGAAGTTAATATATTTAGTATATCCATCTTCATTCAGATTAAACTCAAATGGTGTTTTTAATTAGTGTTACGCGGGTTCGCAACGCTAGCTGAAACCCTAATTTCCGCAGCAAAGCGCGGGTAAATTGCTAGTCTATAATAAAATATTTAGACTTTGAATAATCCATGAAAATTTTAGGTCTGAGATTATATTACAAAGATTGCTTCCTGCTGTGGTATGTCTGGGTGTGACGTTAATATCTGATTTTATAAACATTTTTTAAAAAGAAACGCTGCAAAAGAATAATTATTGAGACGTCGTTATTCCTGATGAGCTTTATTTGTAGTCTGCATTTTTGTAGGTAGATGCCCCTTATTTTGTGTGCATGTTTGTATGTGTGCGTATGGTTTTTGTGTATTTATGTTTTGTGTGTTTTTATGTTGACCTACATTTATAGTAGCTTTTTTTTTTTTAAATATAAAAATGTGTGTCTGCATATAGTGGGTCTCTGACAAGACGGTCATTTTTTACACTCTAAAACAATTTAAATTTGGTTGAAAAATGTAATTACACTGTTGTCTTTAGCGTAAGTTGTTAATAATATGTATATAATATTTTGTTCAATTAAAAATAAACCAGTGCCATATTATAAGCTATTTTCTTTTCAAAGTTAAAATGTTATTGTTTAGGTCCAAATAAATGAGTTTGATATTTTGAAAGGTAATTTAAAAAAAAAAAATCAATAAGTAATTAGAATTGATTACGCGCGTTAATTAGCTGGTAGAAAAGTGTAGCCTCATCAATGAGAAGGAGATGGCGTCTCTGTAAGTGGTTAAGGGCAGCTTAAATTTTTTTTTTTACTGGAGTTCAGTGTGTACCGCCTTACAGCACTGAAGCAATATAAAACATACAATAAGCAATACCTGGAAGGCTGTTTCATTTAATTTCAAGAAAATAAATGCATCAATAGAAAAAAAACTGCGAGGGACTTCATAAGATCCAAGTAGAAAGTGGTTAGTTGGCTAAAAAACATCAACTATTTGTTAGGCGGTAACAATGTGTATTTTGTCACTACTTATTGGGAAATAAACTAAGCAATTCATTGAATATAAGTAAAATAAATTAAAATAAAAAGTTCAATCGCTCAGCATTTTTTTTTTGAGGAATTGTTTTCCTGATATGATTTATGTGAAAAGAATATGAGCCCATTGTCTAAACTACCATGGTAAAACTATTTAAGGAAAGGACAGAAATTTACTAAATTACTTTCGTATACTTAACAGAGCGGCTAGATAGCGTAGTCAATAGTGCGCTCGCCTCACAAGCTGAGGGGCGTGGGCCACAATAAGAATGATGAATGACTGGCGCTAAGAAAGTTCTTCTCACACCTGGGAGTCGGGGCACCCACCAGATCTACCAAGCCCCTAGAAAGTTCTAATTGAAACATAAGGGACCCCATACGACCATCGGTTATGGGACTTATTTTTTTACTTTGATAGTTAACGGTGGAGGGGAAACGTTTTTGGACCGCCTGCCCAAAATTCAATCATAACCCACTTGGTTATAGCAAATTGCAAAAACTCCAATGAAACCCGAAAATATGGTTTTTGGCCTAGCTGGTTTGATTAAGGAAGTAATATTTTAGTCGCGTTTCGACTGATGAAGCACTTCAAGCCGACTGTTGCACCCGGGCTAATGTTTTGCCTTAACTGCTATAGTAGGTTAGATAATTAAAGCATTAATGTGGCTACACTAATTCGTTTTTTTTCTTTGTTAGGCTAATTTGTAAAATACAGTAAACCCTCTTTTTCCGCGGTAAATGGGGGACTAAAGACCCCCGTGATAGATGAAAATCCGCGAAGTAGAGACACCAACAGTTAAGCGATACGAAATCGGTAGATAAGCTTACAGTTACTGCATAGTAAAGTACATGTAATTTTATAGGACGTGTTGACGGGGATGACTATGACTGTGTTTCGGCATCCTTCCGTCTCGCGAGAGGATGGTTCATTACCGTTGTGTTGCGTAACATTTCCTGGAGTAGCTGAGCAGTCTTATCCTTTAGTGACAGCCTTTTCCACAGCGTTTGCACAGGCGTTCAAATATTTTGGCCATTCTCCTAGCTCTTCTGCCAGTAGCATCCTCCATCCTTCGCTCCTCGACTTCTATGATGACTTCATTTACAACTTCGCGCCACGTAGATCAGTCTTCTGCTTTGCATTTCCAGTCCCTTTTGTTTATTATGGCTGCTTTTATGTCTTGAAATCTGTCAGACATCTTGAAATCGAAGACGCGGGTGACCTGTCTTTCTCTTCCCCGACGCCTATTCTCCATATAGGAGATCTTTGGTGATAAGACCCGAGCTCATTCTTTTTTACATGTCCTAAACATCTTAGATGCTGGACGGGCTGACAAGATGGCATGGGGCACAATCACCAGCGGAGCTGATGGGCAATACCAAAAACAAAGAGCTGTAGAAAAGCATGACTGCTTACGCCGATAGGCACGGCACGTGCTGGCTTTGATGGATGGATTGAACCACCTTAGGCGTCTTTTACTAAGGATTGAGAACATGCTTTGGATATTGGCACCTAACAGTTATTCACTATATAGCCCTTTTCCTGCCATTTGATGCCTAGGATGCGACGAAAGCATCTCAAGTGTAAGCTATGAAGCTTGCACTCATCGTATGTATAAGTGTCCATGTCTTGTGTCCGTCTAGCAGCGAACAGATGGCGAAGGCTCGATAGATGCACAGTTTGGTTTGGTCGATTAACTTGATACTTTTCCAAACCCGTTTATTTAGTTTAGCCATCTTGCAGCTGCTTTGTCGATTCTTCATTTTATTTGGTCCTCGATGGACAGGGAGTTGGAAATCTTTGACCCCAAGTTAAGATGTCCACAACCTCCAAATTTTCTTTGCCGATATCAATGGTAGATGGAGAACTTGTGCTTTAGGCCATGAGGTTTGTCTTTTTGAAGATTATTTGCTTACCAAAACCTTTGCAGGCGTTTCAGAAGCTTGACATGAGTTGTTGCAAACCAGTTTCTGTGTGTGTTCTATCTGTGCAGCATCGTCGCAAAAAGTAGCTCTGGAATTAGGACATCTATCTTTTTTGGTTTTGGCTCAGATGTGAGCAGTTTTGAAATACTGTTGCACACAAGAGGTGATGGATGAATATGATATGCAGTACAGACAATAACGATCAAGTCGATGATGGCTTTTTTCGTCTCTTTAACTGTCGTGCCATTTCTTGGGGCAGAGAGGCGTCACTAGCGTTGGTGTCATCCAGGTCCCTTGCTCATGGTGTCAACCGCTCAGAATAAATGTTCCCTCTAAAGTTCGTTAGCCCATGTGCAAAGTAAAATAAAACGTGTGCAATGTTGCACAACATTCATTTTGTGTGCAGTATTTAACAAAATTTCCTGCCTGGTATTTGAAACGGCTGCACAGTGATATTAAAATATCTGCGTTGCCGCGCACCTTAAAGGGTACATTCCTCACAAATATTTTTTTAGAATACATTGTATGAACATAGACATCAATGTTGGCACGCCTTTAAGAAGTATATTAAAACAAAATATTAATTTAAAGATTTAATACATATTTTGAATTTTAAAAATAATAATTACAATAATCTTTTGATGTATTTTTGGAAAAAAAATCTTACCACCGTCCACATTGTTGAGGACGGGTAAGTCTCACCGCACACAACATGGCGTCGGTATGTCAAAGCCCAATTGATTTTATTTCATTTATAACAAAAGACGATGCCTCTTTCGTGTCCAGCCTTTCTAATTCTCTTTCCGGTGCGGTTGTGGCTTCTTCTCTTTTTCCTAATTCTTTTTTTTTTTAAATTTTATTTTTGTCTTTTTTTAAATTGTTATTTTTGCATGTTAACTGACATTTTTATTAATTAGTTTTCACGTTAAAATATTTTGCAATTTTTTGCCTGGTGAAAAAAAATTGTGGCGTCTCTTTCTCTTTTTTTTTGTGACAAAAAAAAACGTACACAGATTAAATTTTGTTTTTAGTTTCACCCCCCTCCGATTGTGCTACCCACACCGCCCCCCACAACCCCCTAGGGAGGAGACTGCCGGGATAACTTGTTAAATACTACTACTATATTTAATAGCACACGAAGAAGTTAATCCGCGAAAAATGAGACATGAAGTAGCGAAGGATTACTGTATTTTCTTTGATCTTTGTAATTAGATTAACATTGAAAATATACACACATTCCTTTTTGGTCCTAGATTTTTCTTTGTGTCTCGAAACTTATTAGTAAAACAAAGCTTCACAATAATGGCTTAACTCTTATTAAAAGATATACTTGCAATATTGCTTTCGTCATTTGAGCCCACTGGAGAAATATGTCCAATCGGTCTATTTATGTAGCCGCGATAGAGTGTAGTGACCAGGTTGACCATGTCCACGTATCTGTTTTATGTATGAATTAAAATAAAGTCTTGAAGAAGATCCCATTATACTTATCAAATAGATTAATTAAAAGTTAATATGTTTGAAACGTCCATCTTTTAAATGTCCAATATTATAGTACCGCACCTGTCACACTGAAACAATTGATATTTAAAATATTGAGACTGGTTTACTTTAACCATTTTTAGTTAAATTCTTTACAACGCCTTTAAGTTACTATTGATGTGTTCAATTATTGAATATGGCAGTGGCATAGCTAGGGTGCGGGGGACATCTGTCCCCGGGCTACACGTAAAGGGTAAATATTTAATTTTATTTTGATGTAAACCAATGTATCCCAAATAAGTTTGCAAGATTGAATTTTGGAGCTCCACAAATATCGTATTACATACTAGTTGGTAAGCATAATTTTGGCACCCCCATTTAGCATTCAGGGTTGCCATTCTACTCATAAATAAATGGCACATCCACAATGTATGATTTCTTATGGAGCTTTTTTAAAAAAATTGTGTCGTTGGGTATGAGACTTGGGAAGAAGTAAGAGACAAAGTCTTGTAAATTACTGGCAAGAATGTGAAAAAAGAGCCAAGACGACAGAAAAGCTGAGGCCGCAAACTCCGTATCTTCAGAATCAAATAACGTCAGTTATCAACCACCTGCAATACCAGTCTTAGAAAACGAAAGCGAGAAGGTTGAACAATAATGTTTATGCTTGAAAGCCTTAAAGACGTCGTTATTGAACGAAATAGGTTAAACTTTGTATTAAATATCTTGTTTCACAAAATTTGGCACTGCCTGGCCATGCTGAATATCTGCATAAGGACACGGATAAATATATTAAAATCTTTCTTTCTGTGATCAAACTCGTTGCTCAGTATGATCACTGATGGAAAAATACATAAAAAAGCAGAGTAAATCTAGGTTCAGTATCTTATTTATCACCGTAAATCCACCTACTTACATAAACTGTAAGGAATCAGCTCTTATTGAAATCAGAAAAAAACAAGTACTATGGTATCTTGCTTGACTCAACACACGATATAGGAGACTTGGAAAAACTTTCTAGAGTCATCAGATTTGTTATGGATGTGGATTTTCAAACTAAAAAAGTATTTATAAACGAAACGTTTTTAGGTTTTGTTCAAATACATTCCAAAGACGCATCAAGCCTTGAGAGAGTTATCGCATAGAAACTGGAATCTAATAACATACCTCAAGCCGATTTTCACAATGTTATGACAATGTTGCTGTAGTGACTGTGAATTTATCAGGCATTCAACGGCGAACATTTGCTTGAAATCACAGAGCGTTGTTCGTTAACTATGACAACCACAACTTAAACTTGACAGGAGCTCACTCAGCTAACAGGTTCCAGTTGTTATCATGTTTTCTTTTTTAAAATTATTTTTTAAAATATATTTTTAAAATCAGTTGTAAGTATAAATTTGTTTTTCTCTTGTTCAAAAATTAAAAAGAGTTGTGCCAATCACAGTGAAGAAGGAGTCTGAAACACGCCAGAGTGCCGATCAGAAGCTGTTAAAGCTATTTATGAAGGACTCCATAAAATAGTAGGGCCGTTGGAACAATCATCAGAAGATGAAAATATGACGCCTAAAACTAGACGTGATTCAGAAACTTTGCTGGCAAGTATATTAAACGTTAACTTTCTGGTATTGTTTCATTACTGAAACATATTACTTGGGAAAATTGATCGTGTCCAAAAGCGGTTGCAGGATCCTACTATGAATTTAAAGGAAGCAGCATCTGATCATGAAACGCTAGAGCAAGAAATTTTAAACAGTTGTAATGATTTGAGCCAGGTTTCGTTAGACAATGAAAAAACAAGATGAAAAACTTTGGGGAATTAAGGTTGACAGAAGGATTAGATGACACTGGGGGTTGCCTTGATAATTAGCAAGAGATGCAGGACTTTCTGCAGAGGAAGAAATTTTAAGTGTTATGAACAGCATAAATGATATACTCCAATCGAAGAAATAATACGGTTTTTTCGTCTAAAAAAACTAAACACCAAATTTGGATTTCTACTAGACATCAAAACTAACTCGCTGAGACAAACCAATGTCAATACACTTCTTCAAAAATGCTGAGATTTTTTAAATTTCTACGACACTGACGTCAGTGGTCCTGAATGGTGCACAGAAATCGGAGACTCTAAAATGCGGCTCAGTACCGGACTGAAGTTCTACCGGAAACCTTTTGGATCTTCTTTGTTTTATGTTTTATATGGAGATGACGTATTCCCAAATCGACGCATTTCACAGCAAATACTTCAAACAATTGCTGTTTCCATTGTAAGCTGAGAGCGCTCCTTTAGCAAACTGAAGCTTATTTTGTCTTAATTACGTGCTTCAATGGAACAAGATCATCCGAGTTATCTTGCACTCCTTAGCATCGAAAGAGGAACACTTGAGAATAGAATATTAATTTTGACAACGTGATTGACAAGTCAATACAGAGATAGGCGAATCAAGGATGATCAATTTGTTGAAGACCTTGTCTATTCCAGTAATGTATAATTTGTAGAGTATACATTTAAACGCAATTTTCCAAGGGACGAATTGCGTTTAAATATTTGAAATTTCCGAACTGTCTTTCCAAGCTTGAACAGCAACTCCTCCTGATGGAGGGTTTGGGTCTTTCCCAAATATGTCAAAGACGTCCCCGTGGATGTGCACGGGCTAAAAAGATGACCGAAATGGATTACTGGATTTCTTGGACAATTAAAAATAAACCGAAAAAAATTCAGTATTTGCCAATTTCTCGTCGTTAACCGTAACATAAATAACATCTATACTGTTGAAACCAAAGCAACAACAACAAAAAAAAAAAAAAAAAAAAAAAAAAAAAATNACTCAGGACGTGTTAGCGCATTTTCGTATTATGTATCAGTACTTATGTTAGATATCAGCATTATGTAGTTATCAGTAATTGTGTTTAGATTTTAGACATATTTTTATGAATTTTCTTGTGTAATGAATATACCTGAAACAAAATTATTTAAAAGTCATTTCTTTACATTTAAATTTTTTTTTTATTTTCTCTTTAATCTAACTACAAGTGGTTTCTGGTCACTGAAATAGGACTCATAAATGAAACATTCTAAATTGTAATCAGCTAATCTCCCAAATACTCCATCAATTGTTGTTTGATAGATCGTGGTTGCCAATCTTGTTGAAAGTAGTTGAATGTTGAAGCTTGTTTCGAAAAAGTTTTCAATTTCTGCCCCTGGGCCGCTAAGATCTTGATTGAAGTCACCACAAATGATGACGTAAAACTCTCTAAACTTTTACACATATTCTAATGACGTCAACAAAAAAAACCTAATTCTTTTGCACGCTTTCGCACCACTAACCAATAACTTTAACTCTTCAATGCTTGAAAAACGATGTATTCGACTTCCGGCAATGGCGGCCGTTGCCTGCGCCAGTGTTATCTCTCGATTCGCAATGTTTTTTGGTAGTTTTAACGGGGTTTTTTAACGGATCGAGTAACTGAGTGCTGATGCACAAATGGCAGGTCAGGACATACAAAAACATATATACATCATGGGTCTAGGACTTATGGTTGCTGAGATCTAGGGTGATGACAGACGGACGGACAAAACGGGTGCAATAGCGCATTCGACTTCTCGAAAATGCGCTAAAAAAAAAGTATAATATTTAGGACAATGTTGGAGAAGGAATTTTTGAAAAAATCTCTTTTCGTTCGACTACAGTAATTTTAGCAGCAATTTGTAGATAGAAATCAGTTGTTTTGTTTAGTTTCAGAAGTATTGATTTGAAATGACTTTTAATGTAATCTAGAATGATAGTTAATGGGGTTTTCCTGCTATGTTAATGCTAATGTTAGACTGTTGCGTGGTGCGCATTATATTGACACATTCTTGGTGCGACTCTAGAATGATTTCCCTTAACTTATAAAAAAAAAAAAAGAAAGAAAATTCTTTGTTAGAAATTGCGTTTAAATAATCATTCGAGTCTTACTACTTGCTTTTCAAATAAATTGTTTAAAATTGTATAGAGAATTATTAGCATGTAATTTATTTTAGTACAATAACAGATGCTTCGAAAATGAAACACATAAGCCGTAAAACTTCAAATATTACTTTGGGGCTCATTGAGCTCCCAGAATCTCTCACTCCGAGAAGGGGCATAGACTTTGTGTCATGTCCCCGGGTGCAGATGGCCAAAGCTACGCCACTGAAATATAGCATACAGTAACAATGTATAGTTCATTAGTGACTTTTTATAAATTGATTTTCTTTACCTTGCAAATGTCGGTACATCAAATCCATCTTCGATTGTATGCATATATTTTCCTCCAAGAACTGACAAGATCAATTTCTTGTTTTTGCCTTGCAACGCTTCTTTATCAAAAGCCTCGGCTACTTCCTATAAGATCAGATGATAAAGTAAGATTGACACATTAAGTTTGATATGTTCTTCATGCAGTGAGTGTATTATAATTATAAATTTTGGTGAAATAACAAGGATGTAATATGAATGACGTGTGGCTTTTTGATTTTAATTTGATTTTCCTAATTGCTATTTGATGTTTAGAATTCTTTTTTGTTTATGGCTTTTTAAAAATTTCATGTCATCGTATTTGTGTTTAAATTTTTTTAAAATATATGAATGTGTTTTGTTCGTGTGTTTATATGTATGTTTGTTTGTTCTCATGTATCGTTTCCATAAGATGACATTTTTAATATAAGATTATTTGGAAATTTTATTTTCTTGCAACAATACTACTTTAGTTTTAGTTATTGCCCTTGTTATTATGAGCGAATGTGAGTTGTTTATGTTAAGTGTGAATTGTTTATGTTAAGTGTGAATTGTTTATGCTAAGTGTGAGTTGTTTATGTTAAGTGTGAGTTGTTTATGGTTTATGTTAAGTGTGAATTGTTTATGCTAAGTGTGAGTTGTTTATGTTAAGTGTGAGTTGTTTATGTTAAGTGTGAATTGTTTATGTTAAGTGTGAGCTGTTTCTGTTAATTGTGAGTTGTTTATGTCAAGTGTGAGTTGTTTATGTTAAGTGTGAGTTGTTTATGTTCAGCTAGATTTGTTTATGATTAGTTCGAGTTGTTTATGATTCTTGTAAGCTGATAATATATAGTGGGTGTAGTTTATACTTAATGTTATTTGCTTCAGTTTTCTGTGAGTTGTTTATATCTAAGGTGAATAGTTTATGTTGAGTATAAGTTTTTTTAAAAAAAATTGTGTGTTTCTTTATGATTAATGTGAGTTTTTAATGTTAAGTGAGAGTTGTTTATGTTTAGTGTAATGTCTTTATGTTTAGTTAGAGTTTTTATGTTTAGTGTTATTAGTTTATGCTTAGTTAGAGTTGTTTAGGTTAGTAGTATAGGTTGGATGTTTCGATTATGATTAGGCGAAGGCTTCCTCATGACGACATAGTTGACCTTTGACATTTGTTGGGGTCACTTCTGGTTATGAGGGATCACTTCCAGAGATTGATGACGTCACATCCATCTCCACCTACTTCCAATTGCGGTGGGTGAAGCCAAGATGGCGACATTTGACACGTGGTGTGGTGCCTAGATGGCGGCCAAGATGTGTATTGCTCCAGTCTTAAACAACATCCGAAACGCAGTTATTAAGGTTAACATGAACATATTATTCAAAGTATATTTGTAGTGTTTTTATTGAACGCCACAAGTGTAAAACATGGAACAAACCTTAACCAAGTCCGCATATCTCTGTTTATCCGACAGAACACCGCCATAAAAGGTTGGAAGATACCACTTTAATTCCACGCCATCGAAACCTCGATCACGTAGAAATGGGATCAGGAAACTGATAAATTCTCGTCGTCCAGCTTCAGTGGCCGCCATCTTGGAATATTCAACGGAGTGTTGAACCAAGTTTCCCACCGAGACTAACACTTTCAGGTTCCTTCCCCTTTCTTTCAAATTTCTTAGCTTTGCATACCTGTCATTTGATTTATATAACAATTTTTATCTTTTCCTTCACCGATATTTAATAGAAATAAAATTCATAAATTGCATGTTATATAAATTTCACTAAATAAATATTTATCCTTTTTGAAATCATTTTTTTTTAAAAGTTTAAAAACTATTTATATATGTCAGTAATAATTATTACTCTTCGTTATAGAAATATGCATTTATAAACGGTTTCACTGTAAACCCGTATAAGCAGAAAATCTTATAAACATTCCATTCATTACGTCATCAAAGGTTGTGCAATCCTGTGAATGTTATTTTAATAAAAACTTCGCCTGAAATGACCACATTACCCAATGTAAGGTCATCATCTATGGCGCTACAGCCCGTGTAGGAACCTGGCCTGCTATACCACATCCTTCCATTCAGATCGATCGACGGCTTTCCTTCTCTATGCTCAAGCCCTTCGCTGGTGAAGATACCTTTAGACATCATTGATCCACCTCAGTCTTGGCCGACTAGTGAGTCGGGTGCCCCATTGTTTCTGTCTGTAAATAATTTTTACTGCTCTATATTCTGGCATCCTGTCAACATATCATGCCCAGCGTAGTCGTCCTTTTTTAATACTTGAGACTGAAGGTGGGTCTTTGTACAGAGGGTATAGCTTTTGGTTTGTACGAATTCTCCAAATATCATTTTCTATAACTAGGCCATATATTTTCAGGAGGATTTTTCTCTCCAAGTGTTGAGCAGGTTCTCTGCCCTTTTGGTCAGGGTCCAAGTCTCACCAGAGTACGTTATTACCAGCCTTATAATGGTTGTGTATAATATTTTCTTAATTCCCCTTGATAGGTTTTTGCATTTTAGAAGTTTTTTGTATGCTGAAGTAGGAGCAGTTGCCTGCTGTTAACTTTTCTTTCACCTCCGAAATTATCTCACTGTTTTCGTTTATAGTTGCCACTAGATATTTGAAGTTAGTAGCTCTCAAATTGTGTTTGGTGTTTCGTGACATAATCATGTATTTCGTCTTTGGTTCGCTTATAGTTAGACCAGCTTCGGCAGATGCATTTTCAAGTTCCCTGAAAGCTCTAACTATGTCATTCCTGTTTCTCCTCAGTAGCGCTATATCGTCGGCATCTGCCAGGTACTGAAGTGGTTGACTATACAAGGTTCCTGGTGGTCTTTATTCTGTTATGCCTCTTTGGAAGTAGTTAGTCAAGGTTTCTCTGGAACTATGCCTAGTGATTTGCTCTAGTGTGATTTTGAATAGCATACATGATTATGATTCTCCTTGTCTGAGACCGCGGTCAACTGTGAACTCCCTTGAGCAGTATTCCTGTAACTTGACTCTACTTTTGGAGTTGGTTATTGTCATATATATGAGCCCAATTAGTTTGTTTAGGACTCCAAGTTCCTGTAATGCGTTGTATAGGTTAATTCCTATTTACACTATCGTATGCAGTTTTGTAGTTGATGTATGCCGGTTTTATATTCATAGCATTTCTCCAGGTGACATTTTTAAGTAAAAAAAAATTATCTGTAGTTGATCTATTCTGTTGGAATCCCTAGTATCAATTCACTATACTTTTCACGATTTTTTGCTATGAGTTTTGTAAAGATTTTATACATTACATTAAGGAGTGATATTCCTCTATAGTTAGAGCAGGTTAACTTAGATCCTTTTTTGTGTGAATAGGGATAATGAGTGCTGTGTGTCATTAGGTTGGCATTTCTTCCTCCTGCCAGATTCCGGATATAAGTTCGTGTATTTGCTTACGTAGTTCAGCATCTTCCTGTTTTTTCAATTCCGCAGAGATGAGGTCTAATCCTGGAGCTTTGTTGTTTTTCATGGTGGATATTACTTCTTTTATTTCATTTAGTGTTGGTTGGTTTACCAGCGGGTCCGGTCCTCCTTGTCGTAGGATCTAATCCTCATTGGTAAATCCATCTGGTCCATTTAGTAATACCTTTGCGGCGATCTAAACCATTGAGACTCGTAAGCTCTGCCGTGGTGGCGCCAGAGTGATACTATGTTGATAGCGAGTCATAGTAGGAAATTCCACACCTCTCTCGGGAGGCACACCTAGTGGGAGGCGTTTTCAACCTATTGTCCCCAGGCGGCCGCTTGTAGCAGCGACCGCTCTGGGGGGGGGGGAGCTTCTCAGTCTTCACGTCCCTTAGGGGGCGAGAGGGCTGAGGGGGTTTTCCGGGAAGCCCCATGAAGAGCGCAGGCTCGGGACTTCTGATTTTCATCCACATGTAGGATTTTCAGTAATACCTCAAAGTGTTGTGCCCATGTCTCTAATACTCTGCTGCTCTCTATTATCAATTCTCCCTTCTTATTTTCACACATGTGAGATCTCGCTTGAAATCCATTCTTTTCCTGCTTTATTTTCAGGTACATTCCCCTCACATCTTTTTTTGGACAACTCTTCTATCTCAACAATTTAGGATTTTCCTAGACTCACTTTTGTTTCTGCAAATTTTGCTGGCTCGCCTTTTTGCTTCATTATATTTTTGCCGTGTTCCTCTTGTCTCCCTTTGCAGCATTGTTGGTCTAGCCGTGTTCCTTTCTTCTATGAGTTCTTTGCATTCTGCGTCATACCATCCTGTTCTTTTCACAATAGGTTTAAATCCAACTGTATCCTATGTTACATTATTAACTATCTGCTTCATCTTTCCCCACTGCTGGTTTATAGTAGTGTTGCTAGTTGCTTCTCTTTTGAATGCTTTTAGTTGAGTTTCGATCTTCTGTTGATATTGCTCGGTAATTTTTGAGTCCATAAACAATTTCTAAATATCGTACTGTTTTCTTCTTTTATTTCGTTTTTTTTTATATATGTCACTAATTCTTTGTTTAAATTTGATCCTAACCAAAATATGACCAGAGTCTATGTCTGCCCCTCTACAACTTTTGACATCTAAAATGTTAGAGCCATGCCTCCGGTCTATTAGTACATTATCTGTTTGATTTCGAGTAAATCCATCTGGAGATATCCATGTCTCTTTGTGTATTTGCTTATGTTGGAATATGTGCTACTGAGTGTCATACTTTTACAGATGGTTAAGTCTATAAGTCTCATTCCTTTGTCATTGCTCCCATCATGTAGACTTTCCTTTCCGATTGTTGGTCTATTGACTAGTTCTTTTCCAATTTTCGCAGTGAAATCCCTAAGGACTTTTTTCGTATATTGGCGTGGTGTTTCATCAAATTTTCTTTCCAATGTTTCATAGAAAGTTTCCATTATGTTGTCATCTGCTTCTTCTGTTGGAGCATGTGCTCATATTAACGTGATATTGAGCAACTTTCCTCTGATCCTTACATAGCATAGTCTTTCATTCACAGGCTTAAACCTAATGAATACATTCACTGCCTCTCTTTTTACTGAAAATTCTGTTCCAAAGATATTTGAGTTGTTTCCACTGTAGAATATTGTATACTCCTTAGTACTTAGAATATCCGAGTCTCTCCATCTTATCTCCTGCAGTGCTGTGATAGTGATAACTATTCTATATCTTAACAGTTCATCACTGAGGTGGGCCAGGGCATCTGCTCTGTAAAGACTAAGTACGTTCCAAATGGGCATTCGTATCTCATGTCTGTGAACAGGCTTGGGTCGTAATACAGTTTAATCGGCACGTTTTTAATTTTGTGTATTTTTTTTCGAAACTGTAGTTTTTAACATGACAGGGTCGTCAATCATGTACACCACCTTCTGGGGAATGCCCCATGCAGCTCTCTCTGGATAGATGCCTCTGTTCGGGTTGGGCCCATAGCCTATATGGATCCCTCCACCTTCTGCTAGGCAGCAGGTTCTGATTTTGGTCCGCCCCGTGTATTTTATTACCTCGGTACCCTCCATATCTGGTGGTCTTTCCCCTATCCGCCACCTGGAGAGGCGACGATGGAAGATCAGAATCTCCACACGAGAGCCTTTGTCAGTAGTTAATACTAAAATTTAGACATCACAGGCCATCAGGTCATAGGTAATTATCACACTATCTATACTTACACTCTATCAGGTCCCAGGTCATCAACCAAACATCTAAACGTATACGTTATCAGGTAAGAGTTATCCACCTAATGTCTAAGCTTATCGGCCCAATATCTATACTTACACGCCACCAGGTCCTTGGTCATCATATCTATAACTAGACTTACACGCCATTTGGTCCTAGGGTCATCAGTCTAATATCTATACTTACACGCCACCAGGTCCTTGGTCATCATTTCAATATCTATACTTACACGCCACCAGGTCCTAGGTCATCATCCCAATATCTATACTTACACGTCCCCAGGTCCTAGGTCATCATCCCAATATCTATACTTATACGCCACCAGGACCTAGGTCATCATCCCAATATTTAGACTTACACGCCATTAGGTCCTAGGTCATCAGTCTAATATCTATACTTACACGCCACCAGGTCCTAGGTCATCATCCCAATATTTAGACTTACACGCCATTAGGTCCTAGGTCATCAGTCCAATATGGAGTCTGAAGCTTGTTTCCGTCAAGTGGAACGAAGCGCAGTATGATGTGGGTACATAATTTAGCGTCAAAGTCGTCTAGTGAAAATTCCTCATCTTTTAACATCAAAGCGCACATAATCCTCCTGCATGCCGGAAGCCCTGAATAGAAGAAACATACTGTATGTTACAATTACATTTCGTAAGTAATTTTTTTGTATTAATATTATCTCCACCGAAATATGCGTTATCGTACCATAGCATCTCCACCCACCCCCCCCCCACCCCCCCAAAAAAAAAAATAATAAATAAAAACATAATTAAATAAATAAAATTTAAAAAAAAATAAGATTTTCATTCATTTCGCATGGACAGCCCAAGGGAATCACGAAAGCACGTCACATGGCAAGCAGGGTCTAAAAATAAGACCGCAATTACTGAGAGGAAATTTACAAAGAAAAAACAATCCGTCAAGAAAACAATCAGACTTCTCGGTTTTATAAATTCCTAGTTTCCAATAGAGGTTAAAAATAAAATGTAAAATTAAAAAAAAAAATTATAAAAACTGTCCTGTCGGCCTCAAGGGTATCACAGTTGCTAATGTTAACTGTATATCACAATGGTGTTATGGCTGTCAAAGTTAAATTCATATTTCATTGGTGTTAAAGCTGTCAGGGCTAACGTCATATTTCATTGGTATTAAGGCTCTCAAAGTTAGCTCCAGATCTCATAGGATTCATAGCCTTCAATGATGACACCATATCTCTCAGTAACATAGCTGTCAAAGATAGCAATATATCTTTTTGTTGTCATAGATTATCTGTTCAAGTTAACACATCATTGATGTCATACTTGTGAGCTGAAGTTCTTACCAGGTATCAAATAGTTGTCCATTGATGTTTCATGACAAAACGATGCCAACATTTTATGACAATCATGATTTGTTAAAAGAACTTAAGTGATTATTACTAGTGTAAAGTCAACAAAAGTTTTCTTTACACAAAGGTGGACGACGATTGCAATGGGGCCCCTGGCTGCAATGCCACCCTGGGCTGATGAAACCACTTCATTATAAAATATAATAAGTATTGTTGACCCTTATTTTAGCTTTAAATCTCTGAGTTACCATTCTAAGCCCAAAAAGTGAATTAACTTTCTGTGCCACAATAAGAATTACCTTTCTGTGACCACAATACCAGTTACCTTTCTGTGCCCACAAAGTGAATTAACTTTCTATGCCACAATAAGAATTACCTTTCTGTGACCACAATACCAGTTACCTTTTTGTGACCACAATACCAGTTACCTTTCTGTGTCCACAATACCAGTTACCTTTCTGTGACCACAATACCAGTTACCTTTCTGTACCCAAAATACCAGTTACCTTTCTGTGCCCACAATACCAGTTACCTTTCTGTACCCACAATACCAGTTACCTTTCTGTACCCACAATACCAGTTCCCTTTCTGTGCCCACAATACCAGTTACCTTTCTGTACCCACAATACCAGTTCCCTTTCTGTGCCCACAATACCAGTTACCTTTCTGTACCCACTATATCAGTTGCTTTTCTGTGCTCACAATACCAGGTACCATTCTATGCCCACAATAAGAGTTACCTTTCAGTTACACAATACCAGTTACCTTTCGGTGCCAATGTTATCAACAAAAAACTTGCAATAAATGTGAGGAACTTAGGATTCAACATCTCAACACAATAGCTAACACAAATGTTCACACAATAGTTAACACAAAAGTTAACACAATAGTTAACACAAAAGATAACACAAGAGTTAACACAAACGTAACACAACTACACTCTAAAGCGCTTTAAGAGCCACGTATTAGCATGTTATATATCAATTTTATAAAGGATCTCAAATTGTCAAATACAAGTTAAACATTAAACAAATACCAATGTTTAATTAAATATTTTTCTGAACATAACTTGAGAACTAGCCGAGCATTAAAAATGATTGATTCTGACAAGTGAATTAACTTGTTGTTCTGAGAGTCTATTGATACGCCTACTTTGTCACGTTTTATAGAAATATGTTAATGAACTATACATCTTCATGCCGACTTTGCTAATTTCAATGGTTCTTATCATTGTCTAGTTGTGGTTAAATAGGAAATGAAAAGTTATGTTACAGGGCCCTGAATGTCAAGAAACACTAAGTGGATTGAGCAAAGTTTGAGAATTTGTTGTACAGAACAATAACGAGAGCGGTTTAAGGAATGTAGGTATTTGTGCTGTGTAGTTTACTCAAATAAACGACTTGGCCATAACACACTTACTCACTCATCTAAGACTTATACACTCATTACAAACTGGCTTAATAATCGTAGACTGACTCACTCATCACATACTGACTCACACATCACAGACTGACTCACTCATCACAGACTAACTCACTCATCACATACTGACTCGCTCATCATAGACTGACTCACTCATCACATACTAACTCACTCATCACAAGACTGACTCACTCATCATAGACTGACTCACTCATCATAGACTGACTCACTCATCACAAGACTAACTCACTCATCACAGTCTGACTCACTCATCATAGACTGACTCACTCATCACAGTCTGACTCACTCATCACAAGACTGACTCACTCATCATAGACTGACTCACGCATCACAGGCTGACTCCCTCATCATAGACTGATTCACTCTCATAGACTGACTCACGCATCACAGGCTGACTCACTCATCATAGACTGACTCACGCATCACAGACTGATTCACTCATCAAAGACTGACTCACTCATCACAGACTGACTCACTCATCACAGACTGACTCAATATCACAGACTGACACACTCATCACGGTCTGACTCACTCATAACAAACTGACTCACTCATGACAGTCTGACTCACTCATCACAGAATGATTCACTTATCATAGACTGACTCACTAATTATAGACTGACTCACTCATCATAGACTCACTCACTAACACAGACTAACTCACTTATCACATACTGACTCTCTCATCATAGACTGACTCACTCAATACAGACTGACTCACTTATTACAGACTATATCACTCATCGCAGACTGACTCACTAACACAGACTGACTCACTAACACAGACTGACTCACTAACACAGACTGACTCACTAACACAGACTGACTGACTAACACAGACTGACTCACTAACACAGACTGACTCACTAACACAGACTGACTCACTAACACAGACTGACTCACTAACACAGACTGACTCACTCATCACAGACTGACTCACTCATCACAGACTGACTCACTTATCACAGACTGACTCACTCACACAGACTGACTCACTAACACAGACTGACTCACTCATCACAGACTGACTCACTCCTCATGTAATGACTCACTCACACACTCACTCATCATAGTCTAACTCGCTCATCAGAAATTGACTCTCCTTACAGCTTTCTTACAAAAGGAAACATTTTTTAAATTTTTAGATATATTGCAGTTTGAAGCAAAGGATCTATTTTGCGTAACATTTTTACAATATAACTATAAATAAAATGCTTAATTTAGGCTACTGAATGATGAAATCAATTATTCTATAGTCAAAAAGTAATAACCAAATCTATACTTCTATACTAATAAAAGGGAAAGTCCTGACTGACTGACTGATTCACTCGCTCACTGATTCATCACTAATTCTCCATTTTCCCATGTAGGTAGAAGCATGAAACTTTGGGAAGTTCTTGGGTACCTTCTTATGACGAAAATTGGCGAAAAGAATTTTAAAAATCTCGCTCATGTGGGGCCGGGGGCCCTAAAACTGTTTTCCTACATAATTTAATCTCTAACTTCCCGAGTAGATGAAACTTTGTGAAATTGTTGGATACCAACTATCGACGAAAATTGGCAATTTTTTTAAAAAGAAAATCTCGCTCAAGAGGGGCCTGGGCCCAAAAAGTTTTTTCGTTAAATGGGTTCTATAAATGATGAAAGTCTCTAATATTCCTATTTCCCGTGTAGGTACAAGAATGAAACTTTGGGAAGTTATTGGGTACCTTCTCACTACGAAAATTAGCGAAGAAGAATTTTAAAAATCTCGCTCATGTGGGGCGGAGGGCCCAAAAAGATTTTTTCCTTATATGAGCTTTATACAAATTGAAAATCACCAATTTTCAAATTTCCCGTGTAGGTAGAAGCATGAAACTTTCGGGAATTGTTGGGTACCCTCTTACTACGACAACTGGCGAAAAAGAATTTTTAAAATCTCGCTTTTGTGGGGCTGGGGGCCGAAAAACTTTTTTTCCTATATCACTAATTCTCCAACTTCCCGTGTAGGTAAAAGCATGAAACTTTGGAAAGTTGTTGGGAACCCAATAACGACAAAAATGAGATAAAAAGAATTTTTAAAATTTCACTTATGTGGGGCCGGGGGCCTAAAAAAGTTTTTCCTAATATGGGCTCTATAAAAATTGAAAATTACCAATTTTACTATTTCCCGTGTAGGTAGAAGCATGAAACTTTGGAAATTTGCTCAGTACACGCTCTCGACGATAATTTGAAAAAAAATATAGATTTCCCACTCATAAAATTAAAAATCACTAATTCTCCTATTTCCCGTATAGGTAGAAATATGAAACTTTAAAATTGTTTTGAGTACACGCTCCCGACAAAAACTTTGCCAAACAAAATGTTAAAACTCCTCTCATGGGGGGGGGCGGGAGCTCAAATATAGGTTTTCTTATATTAAAAACGACTCATCACTAATTCTCCAATTTTCCGTGTAGGTAGGAGCATGAAATATTTGGAAGTTGTTGGGTATCCTCTCACGAAGAAAACTGGCGAAAAAGAATTTAAAAAATTATGCTCATTTGGGACGAGGACAAAAAAGATTTTTTTCCTAATATGGGCTTTATAAAAATTGAAAATAATCAATTTTCCTATTTCCCGTGTAAGTAGAAGCATGAAACTTTGGAAATGTTTTGACTACATGTTTCCTACGCAAGGTTCGAAAAAAAAAGTTAAATTTGCCACTCATGATGGCCGGGGCCCAAAAATCTTTTTCCTTATATGAGCTAAATAAAAATTGAAAATTACTAATTCACCTTTTTCCCTTATAGGTAGAAACATGAAACTGTGGAAATTTTTTGATTCCACGCTCGTGACGTAAATTTGCTAAAAATAATGGAAAAACTACTCCCTCTCATGGCCGGGGGGGGCCGGGGGCCCAAATATAGTTTTTCTTATATTAAAAACCGACTCATCACTAATTTTCCAATTTTCCGTCTAGGTAGGAGCATGAAACTTCAGAAAATTGTTAAGTACAATCTCACGGCGAAAGTTGTTGTAAAAGAATTTTGAAATACACACTCATGGGGGCGGGGTCGGAAAATTGTTTTTTCTCTTATATTAGCTCTATAAAAATTGAAAATCTATAATTCTCTTATTTCCCGAATAGGTAAAGGCGTGCAACGGTTGTGGGGGGGGGGGGGTAGTTAAATACACTTCCACAATGGTAAAATTAAATGGAAGAGACATAAACAAGGTAAGGGTTAGCCTGACCGGACGTAACAAAACAGCGAACGTCTCGGCAAAGAGCCTTTTTCAACGAACATACGTTTTGTTACGTCCGGTCAGGCTAACCCTTACCTTGTTTACGTCTCTTCCATTTAATTTTTTATAAGCCTGATTGCAGTCCTACCCCTAATTATGTTTCCACGATGGTACCAGGTGAAAACATTTAAAATATCCTGGGGCCAAAATATAGTTTTTAATGCACTCAGTCACTCAATCATCACCAATTCTCCAACTTTCGGTGAAGGCAGCAGCATGAAAATATGTGAAGTTGTTAAATATCCTCTCACGACGTAAAGGAAATTTAAAATTCCAAATTCTGTGGGGCCGGGTTCCCAAAAACTATTTCTCTTTACCTCAAAAAATTGAATATCACTAATGTAATATATTGGGCTTTATTCTTAGGGGAACTCACTTTTGTATTAGTATTAGTTTTATAATGTTTGAGTGATGTCCCTTACATGTTTACGTTCTTCAATTATTAAAAGACAGAATAAAACGAGGCAAACACACAATGGCCTCATCGTCCGTTGTATACCTAAAATAATAGAACTCAATCCACTTCATTGGCGACGAGGATGGGATTAATCATCCACTAAAAAGAGCACATGCTTACTTAAGAAGAAGCTTGCTAGAGCATATTTGCTAAGTATTTGTAGGATAATGGCTCTATATGGCCAGATAAAAGAATTTAATTCGAATGATGAAACCATTCATGATTATCTAGAAAGGTTAAGCTTCTACCTTGAAGCCAATGACGTGACGATAGAAGCCAAAGAGAGAGCTGTTTTGTTAACAGTCATAGGGCCTCAACAATTTAGGCTATTAAAGGACTTATGTGCACCATCTAGTCCAGCTACCAAGAGCTTTAACGAGCTGAGCAAACTCCTCACAGATCACCATGCGCCTGCACCACCAAAGTTCCTGTGTCGAGCCAGATTTGACGGTAGGACTCGTCAACCAAACGAGTCTATATCATAATATGTTGCAGCACTACGTCATCTAAGTGAATTCTGTGAATTCGGTGACACCCTGTCCGACAGACTATGTGAAAAGTTTGTCACCGGTGTGAACAGCCCTGATGTGCAGAGAAAGTTGCTTCTCGAGACAGATCTAACATTGGAAAAAGCAACACAACTTGCAACTTCATTCCAGCAGTCATCCGATGCGGCCAGATCTCTGGTGCCTTCAGGGATCCATGCAGTAGACAGCAGGTCAGTCAACAAACACCAACCCCATCAGAGCAGTTCAACTTATGCTAAACAGCCTGCAAGTTCAAATCCTAGATCTAAATCTAGTAATAATTATCAAAAATGTCGTCAATGCAACGGTCCCCATGCATCTCATCAGTGCAAGTTCAGGTCAGCAACTTGCTATAAGTGCAGTAAGCAAGGTCACATTGCCAAGGCCTGCTTTGCAAAGTCTTCGTCTGTTGCTAGATCTAGCCAGTCTGGACAGTACCGCAACCAAAGGCAGCACTATGTTAACTGTCACCAAGACAGCTTAACCCAACAAATGAACCACTCTACCAGTGAAAATGCTCAAACTGATCCGCAGCCGGAGTTCAACCTGTTCTCTGTGAAATCAACAAGTCATGCTCCCATCAACGTACCAGTTTGTATCAACGGTAAGAGCATCATCTTCCAGCTTGACACGGGAGCATCTCTAACCGTCATCACAAAGAAGGACTTTGACGCTGTTACAGGAGGATCAGTGCCTCTACAACCATGTCACAAGTGCCTAACAACATACACAGGTGACAATGTTCCGGTGATAGGAGAGTGTATAGTTCATATAAGCTATAATGGTCAAAGTGTTAAACTTCCTCTTCTTGTAGTTGAAGGAAACGGACCACCATTACTAGGTAGGAACTGGTTAGTTGATCTTAAGTTAGACTGGGGGAGTATATTTTCAGTGAACAAAGTAAGAGAATCTAGTTTTACTTCACTAGATAAAGTTGTATCTGAAAATAAGGGGGTCTTTGGTAGTTCAGGATTACTAAATGATAGGACAGTGAAGATAAGCATTAAAGATACAAATCTAAGATGCTGCAAAGCTAGAGTTCCACCTTATGCAATGAGGGATAGATAACATTGAAAATGAGCTAAGTAGATTGGAATCTAAGGGCATCATAAAGAAGGTAGAATATTCCGATTGGGCAACGCCCATTGTGCCAGTATTAAAGAAGGATGGTTCTGTAAGAATTTGTGGCAACTATAAAGCTACACTGAATAAGCAAATAGAACTAAATAGGTACCCTATTCCTAACATTGAGAATATTTCTTTGAAGTTGGCAGGAGGAGACAAATTCACTGAATTAGACTTTAGTCAAGCTTACACTCAACTAGAACTTCATCCGGAGTCAAAAGTCTATACGACAATAAACACACATAAGGGACTCTACCAGTATGAAAGACTATGTTTTGGGATATCATCTAGCCCTGGAATTTTCCAGGCTGTCATGGACAGTATTTTTTAGGACATTCCAAATGTTTGTGTGTACTTTGACAATTTATACATAAATGGTAAGAATGACACTGAACATCTTAAAACACTCGATAAGGTCTTGAAAATAATCGGTAAAAAGGGTTTAAAAATAAACAAAGATAAATTTCAATTCATGCTGACACATATTAGTTTTCTGGGTTATAGATTGAGCAGGCAAGGTCTCAGACCTCAACCTGAGAAAACAAAAGCCCAATATATTACAACTAATTGTCCTTTTTGGCGAGTATGTAGAATGTTAAACTTTGGGAAGTTGTTGAGTACAGTTTCCTCGATGGTAACAGGGGAATATATAGTTAAATTATCACTTACTGCATGCCGAACGCCCCAATTTAGTTTTTCTACTAAATGAGCCATTAAAAACTGAACATTAATGCTTCTCTCATTTTCTGTGTAGGTAAAAGTATAAAGACTTCTGTAGTTGTTTAGTTACAGCCCGCCATGGTAATACGGAAAATAATTATATATTTTTAAAAAATTTTCACTCATGGCTGGCGGGGGGCCCAAAACCTGTTTTTCTCCCTAAAATGGGCTATGTAAATCTAAATCAACACTAATTCTCCAATCTTCCGTGTAGATAGAAGCTTGAAATTTTGGGAAGTTGTTCAGTACACTCCCGCGATGGTAAGAGGCTAAAAATATTAAATCCTTTCTCACTAGGGGGACGATTGCCAAAATATAGTTTTTTTATAATGAGATATATATAAAAAGACGCATTTTTCACTAACTGAAATCCTTATTTACCGCAGCAAAGCGCGGGTAAATTTCTGGTTATAAATAATTAAATGGAGCAAAATGAAATAGGTTGAACACGACATCCACTTTCTGGAGTCTTTCTGTTGAATCTTTTAATAACGGTTGTGCCGAAGTGGTAGCAAGTCAAGGAGGGGAAATTCCACCCCTCCTTTTGAGGTCCCTTTAAGTGGGTGGCATTTTCTATATTGTGTCCTGAGGGAGCTTTCCGGGAAGACTCATGTAGAGCTATAGGCTCGGTGCTGATGATTTTCTTCCACTTGTAGGATACTGAGTAACGATGTATACTGCTTATCTTGTAGACTTATAGCAAGTCTAGTCTTTGCAAATATTTTACATCAGGGGTCTCTAAACTATGGCCTGTGGGCCAGATACGGCACCTGACGCCTCTCATCCAGAACATTGAGATCTTTTTATCTCCAAATAAAAGTCACTGTGTTAACAAGAAAACTTAGTAGTTGGGGATAAGTAGTAGGCGCTCAAACAGTTTTTTGACAGTAAGGGCAGCACTCCGGAAAAAAAATGAAGACCTCTGGTTTCCTTTTTAGTAAATACAACTGACCGAGTTGCGCCAAATTGCGTCTAGACAGCAAGTCTAGACTTTGCAAAACTTTTACCTGGTCGGTAGATACTAATCTTCTTAAAGCACCAACAGCAAGCCTAGTCTTTGCAAATCTTTCACAATTTTGGTAGCTATCTTCCTAACATGATTCCGAGGGAATTTTTTAATAAAATATAAAAAAAAATTCATCCAGGTAAATGGGCCACATCCAAAATAGGATTCCATAAACTTTTGGATACTGAAAAGATTTGTAAACCTGCTGGGATTGACGTTCCCCTGTGAAAAGTGCTCATTCCTGTTATCATGATACAAGAAACAGGAGATCCATTGCTGAAAAAGCTAAGTTAATGAATTTTTTTCATTATAACTTGACGTGAAAATATTTTATGCTGCCAACAGTTTTAAGTTATTCATCAAATTTGTACATTATAGGTCCTGACAGTAAGGCTTGTTAAAATTTCAATAACTAAATTATAGAAGTAGACATGTTTTAGGTAATAGCCTTGTTGTTACACCTTAATTATTTAAGAATTGTATTGATATCGATTAATTTTTTTGTGTGATGTAGACCAGGGGTTCCCAAGCATTTTGATCCATGTTTCCTTTTTTATATTGAAAATTTGTTCACGGACCACTAAGTGAGAAAGCTCCATAAAAGCAAATTAACACAAAAAACAATTTACAATTTACAGCATTGTAATAAAGAATTTTTTAATGAAAGAAAAATTGAAAACAATTGCCAACTTGGTTCAATTTTGTATAAGCCAACAGACAGCCATAATCTCCTTCTGTTTACATCGTCTCATCCTCAATCCTGTAGGATCTCTGTCCAATTTTCTCATTTATTGAGACTTAAAAGACTCTGCAGCGATGAGACGTCTTGGAGAAATGTAATGAAGTGCTTGACTTTTTTTGAAGGAGGTCATACCCGGGAACAATTTTAATATCCACCGTCAATAGATTTAAATGCATGGCAAGACAGGAATCATTTACATCATCTGTTCTGATCAAAGTGATCCATCAAAATTTATTTTAAATTTTCAAACTCATAATTTTAGAGCCCGGCATTGATTCTCAAAAACCAACGAATCCTCATGGCAGACCCTCTAACTCAGCAGGTCTTCGAAAAACCTCCTCTTTTTGCATTCCGTAGAGATAGAAGCCTCAGAGACATACTGTAACAGGATGGTCGGTTCTGACACCAATTTAATGTAACAGGCCGAGGTCCCCGTTTCTCACTTTCTCGTGATTGACCTCATTTGTGCTTCCTTGTGGGCTTGTTTAACAGTATTCTCTTTCACACGATAATTCAATTTAATAAATCAAGTCCAGGAAAAATGCTCTTTAATAATGCAATAGGAAATATGTACACTTATTTTACAGTATGCGACAATGTTTCTTATTCTACTGGATTCTACTAGTTACATCTCTGTCTCTCAACTCTTCATTTTTCACTCTCCGTGTTCTACCAGTGAACACAAACCCGTGACCTTTTCCTTGGCCTCCTTTTGACCATGACACACCGCGCATTTTCACGTGACATCCACCCCCCTCCTTCAAAAAAAATGTTTTGCCAAAAAACATCTTTGGGTCATAACAAAAAAATTAGACAGCAATTTGAAAATAACGTTGTCTTTAACACTCACGACAAAAGTTTAACATTACAAAGGCGTTCATGGGTTGTCACGCTTCAGCTGTCTCACCAATACAATTTCTTTTTTTTTACAGTCTATTTATAGCTAGAAATATTAAGCATAAAATGCACAATAAACATTGTTTTTACAACAAGTCAAAAATATTTTAAAATCTAACTAATGCATATAATCATCAGTTATGCTTGTCCATACTATACTATATTTAATTCATTGCTATTTTGAATCAACTTTAGGACACAGTGGCGTAGCTAGGGGGGGGCGGAGGGGGCGGTCCGCCCCAGGCGGCACTCATTAAAAGGGCGGCATTTGTGGGCATTTGAAAAATAAACCCAGCCATTTCCGAAAACCGCCCCTTTTCTTTTGAAGGGGGAAAACCATAGTGAAACAAAAAGAATCTCAATTTTGAGTTTCAATTAACGGATTCGTGCAACATTTGTTTGATTACATAGTGGTTGTTATAACTAACGCAGAAGAGTTTAAACATTTGAAATCGCTCAAAAAAGGTAACTATTTTTTTGCAAAATTAAGCGGTATGCGTCAAAGATGGCGCTTTTATAAGAAAACTGCACAAAAACAACAACACGTCAACGCTTGTCCGAATATATGTAGTATTAATATTGCACGACAGTTTTAGCGTGGAATTTCGACATTCGCAAAATGATGCGCTAACAAGTACCTACATGGCATAATGGTTCAAATATTGTGTTTAAATTGCAAGTAGAAAATTATATTACTGTTTCAGGTTTATAAAACTATTGTTAGGTAACTTATTACAAATTAAATTTACTTTGTTTTTATTGCATTAAAGTAACACATATAGCTTGTATTTTTCATTAATATATGGTTATTAAATTAAAAATGAACGATTATTCATTTCTCCGTTAATAAACACCACAATAAAATAAATAATTCCGAAAAAGATATACTTAAAAATTTCAAGCGTCTTGGAAAATTAATATTTGACATAACTAGTATAACGAGATCAGATGCTGGAATTTTACTCCGTTTATGGCAATCTTTTACTTTTCTATGGTGTCTCAATTTATGGGAACCCGTCTTTTTTAAATTAATGCAAACTATGCAAACCCATTTGACGAAACAAATATATGTGCTAATACAGAACGCTGTTACAGAGAGTTGGAAATATCGACTAGATACCAAGTTAAAAAGAGAAAAATATGAGTGGGGAAAAATCTGAAGATGTGGTTCTATCTTTAGAGCAAGAAGTACAACGAGAAATTTTTTTATCCATAGATGTAATTATAAAAGAAAATAAAAGAACGAGGTAATGAGTTACATGTCATTGTAAGAAAATATTGTTCGTGTATAATACTATACCATCTAGGATTCTAAATGTAGAATTTGAACATCAATTAAATGTATTTATTTACATTGATAAAGAAATGTTCGAGATTGAAAGAGAAAGGGTCCAGGTTTTTATGGCAGTACACGGAACCGGCCTTAGCTATTGCGGGCCCCTATGCAGCTTAGTATGCGAAACTGATTGCGTGGGCCCAAGTTTGGGTAGGGATAAGGTATTAATAAGGATAAGTGAAAATAAAGATAGGTTGGGCTTATGAAAACGCGGGGCCCACTGCGACCGCATAGGTTGCAGGAGCCTATGACCAGCCCTGGCTGTACCTACACTACATGAAGAGGGATTATGTTTAAACAAAGAGGGGAAATACCCCCTTGATCTATTAAAATATATTTAACAGTAAATATTGGAAAATTCTTTATCCAACATTACAATTTTGCTAAGAATTTTTCAACAATTGCTATCAGTGTATCTAGTTGTGAAAGGAGCGTCTCCAAACTGAAGTTGAAAAAAAAAATATTTTCGCTCCACAATAAGTGATTTAAGAAATCTTGCAATATTGTCCATAGAACATGATATTACAAAGAAATAAATTTTTATAACATAATAAACGTTTTTTCGACTATGAAAGTTAGGTGAGTAAGTAAATTTATAAATAATTTTAAAAAAATTGTTTGCATACTGATGTATACAATTTCTTAGTTTATTAAAAAAATCATATATTTATAAATGAAAAATAAAAGCATATTAATTGTTAATGTTTTTGGGTGTAAATGTGGAATATCTTTTGTCTCATTTGGGGTGGGGTGGGGGACCTGTGACCCTATAATTTTCTTGTGGCCTTCAAAACAATTATCAAGTATTTTTATCATGTGTATTTTTAGGTTTATCATCTTATGCGGCC